>PVJS01060793.1:0-11157 GCA_004027185.1 Glis glis | reverse complement strand
GCGCTACACCCCCGGCCCTATTTTTTTTACTTTATTTTGAAACCGGGTCTCAAAAAGTTGCGGAGGGCCTCACTAAGTAGAGAGAGAGAGAGAGAGAGAGAGACAGGGAGAGAGGGAGAGAGAGAGAGAGAGAGAGAGAGAGGAACAGGAGAGACAGGGAGAGAGAGCGGAGGCTGGCCGAGAACCCGGATCCTCCGGTCTCCGCCTCCCAAAGTACTGGGATTACAAGCGTGCGCCACCACGCCTGGCTCAATTAAGATAATCCTTTCTTAGGGGCAGTTATATGTCCTTTGAAATTAGACTTTCTATGTTGGAAGTTTAGTCAAAAGGGCTATTATTAAAGGATATAATGAGCTGTCCAGTGTCCCTCCACTTGCGATCATCATCAATAGGTTTCAATTACATTCATTCTAAAGGATTTAAAGGCCCTTTAGATCTTACAAGAAATAGTGGTTGTATTAGCTTATTTTTATTACTATGACAAAATACCCAAAAATGGATACTTATAAAGAAAAGAAGTTCAGTTAGCTACAGTTTTGGAGGCAGGAAGTCCAAAATTGAGCAGCCCCATTGGTCTGGCCTTTGGTGAGGAGTTAATGTTGGATGTCAATTGGTGGACATGTATATGAGAGGGAGAGATCTTATCACCAGACAGGAAGCCAGAGAGAGACACACAGGTCAGGCTCAAGCTTTTATAACATCTCCATCTTGTGCGAACTCACTGAGGGTCCCATGAGAACTACTGCAATCCCTTAGAGGGCAGCCCCCCAGTGACCTAAGGGTCTCTCATTAGGTTCCACACCCATCAAGATTCTGCATTACCTTCTGACTCCATCACCCTGGGGTTCTAACTCATGAACCCTTGGTGACAACTTACATCCAAAACATAGCAGCGATCTTATATAACGTAGGACATTGGCTGAAATTGAAGGTTTCCATTGTACCAAGACTTCAACAAAAGAGAAGTCCCACTGCCCTGGAGGTAAAAGAAGGAGAAAACGAGGGAATGTGGTGGTCACAAATCTAGTAATGGATGCACAACTGGATGACATTGAAATTCAGTCTCGAATGGTATAAGCCAGCAAGGCAGGGCCAGAGTGCTGCACAGTAGCTATACTACTTCATCTGCTGACAAGACAGGGAAGTAATATGCTTAAGGCCAAATAGAATTTCTAATCACTGCTTTCTCTGTTTTAAGATACCCGAACCTATTATCAAACCCTTTATCTCCATCTGTTCCTGCAAGTCATTCAAACTAAAGCCTGCTGATTAATGCCAATGTGGCATTACTTGTCATTTTTTTATTGCAAGTGTATACATAGGAAATACTAATCAGCTTCCACTAAAGAAGTTCACATCTTTCTTTTCTTCATTACCCTGTGCCTAAGCTCCATTTTAGTATGAAACACGGAAAGAATGATAGAGACTGGTTTTAGAGAAGAATTAGCCAGGCCCCTATGAACAAATATAGTTTCTCAACTAATATCCTGCTAACAGCTTCTTCCTCCTGTTTTATTAAAATAGCTTGATGATTTAGAATAGTTCTAGATTGTTTTTTTTTTCCCAACAGCATCCAACACATAAACTGAGTACTTGGCAGAAGAAGAGTCAGTTAAGATGTATTATATAGTTACCATTGAAAATATCATTATTTTCCCCAAACTGTGCATAAGAGGAGAAGGCTACTTTCATCCACCGAATTCATAGCACACAGATAGCTGGCCAATTCATTGACCTGCCTTCATAAAAACCACTCTCTGTAAGTTTGAATGCTGCCTTCAATCTATCACATTTGGCTTACCCCACTGCCAATGCATGTAGAACCTTGTCCCTGTTTTACTTTAAACTTGATTTGATGAAACAGAAGCTGCTTGTGTTTTCTTTACCCAAAATATAAACAGCAAAGGTAAATACCCTAGGAACATCCCTTACCTTTTTTATTGGGGGGGCGGTACTGGGGATTGAATCCAGGGGCATTCTACCTCCAAGCTACACCCCCAGCCCTATTTTTTATTCTTTATTTTGAAACAGGGTCTTAGTAAGTTGCAGAGGGCCTCATTAAGTAGCTGAGGCTGGCTGTGAACCCGGATCCTCCAGTCTCAGCCTCCCAAGTACTGGGGTTACAAGCGTGCGTCACCACGCCCGGCTATCCCTTACCTTTAATGGGAGAGAATAACAACAGTGATGTCTGATCAATTCAGAAGGGTGGATGAAACAATATACAGCTAGAAAAAGAAATGAGAAGGAGAAAAACTAAAACATTTTAAATCGTAGTAGACTGGGAAATGAAATGCATTGCTTTCTCAACTTGGCAATGATTTCTGCTGAGAAAGGCATTCTCTCTCTCTCTCTCTCTCTCTCTCTCTCTCTCTCTTTTCTTTTTCTTTTTTTTCCCCTTAGGAAATAGTTCTCTGGGAATGGGAAGTTATGGGTTTCTTTTCTCCCATTAAATGGAAAGTTATTGCAGTTTTGTAGTAATACTAAAAACTAATAATAGAATACAATCTATTTGTAAATATGTAATCCTTTTGGCAGACTTACAGAAACAAACCAGCAGCAAGGTGTGGGTTGGCATTTATTTCTACTTATAGAAATTCTCTCTAGAATAAGTTGCTGATAACATTCAGTACAGCTTATTAAAATAGATGACAAGACTTTTAAAGGACATGCATCTTCTTTGTGTATAAGGATAAAAATATTTCCAATAAAGAAAAATCCTAATATTTATATGATTTTGCACTATGGCTTACTCATTGAAATGCATGGGGTATAGAATAAAGCAGGCATTCATATTATAAGTATTTTTCATTATTACTTGTTTTCTTCCCCTTACAAATAGCAACTTTTCTATTCATTGTGCTAACTTACCCCCAGTTCTTAAAAAAAAAAGATGAAAAGCTCAGCAACCATTTATTTCCATAATCCTTTCTCTTGGTAAGTTCTTTAGGTTAGTTAACAAATTTTCAACTGGTGATGGGGCTGGATTTCAAACCTACTTGATATTTGTGTATTTCCTCAAAGAATATTGTAAACTTGTGTAGCAAGCTACACAGTAATGTTTGTTAAGGTACTTAAAAAGTAAAAGAACTAGCCCAAATCTAATGTGCCTGTTCTCTAAACGAGTTAGCATAATTTTAAATGTGATTCTTACTGTCACAGTATTACTGTATTTTTATCCTCATGTATTTTAGATTTTATTTGGATGAAAGAATATAGTAATTTTTAAGTGTGATGGGGTACTTATTCTTTTTTATTCAGGTGTTCCCATTCACTGCATGTCTTAATAGTTGTTACTTGTCTTACCTTTTACAACCAGCAGTCTCTTGGGTACCATTTCTAGAATGAAGTAGTAGTCTGCCTTTCTTAAATCCTTGAATTATAATTTTGCTCTAGAAGGGTGTATGTTTATTTGCTCCTATAATGATTGTTGTGCTTAGAAAATATACCCATTTCACCTCTGCAGTTTCTCTAATAGATTCCATTTATTTGCTAAATACTGAGTGATTGACACTTGTCTAAGAGTGCAAGGACCCAGCAGGAGAGAGGCTACATATGCAAAAGGGGTGATTCAAGAGTTTAATTAAGGAAACATTTACAAATTATGGAAAACCAACAGAGGATGTTGATGTGCCCTAGAGTTAATAACAAAGAGAAGCTGCTATGACCCCAAGCTATAGGGAGCAACAGGTGGGAGAGGTTAATACAATTTGGCAAAATTGGGAGGTATGGTTAATACTACCAAACTGGCTTTTGGTAGATGGGTGCAGCACTGCCAGTTTTTGGCCTGGCAGAGAATTGGCTTTGGAAAAAAAAATATATACAGATCTCAGTTTCCTCCTGCCCACCAATCTCCTGCAGGTGACTTGCATTTGCCAGAGAAGTGTCCTTCAGAAAATGTAGTGTCTGCCAGAAAACACGAGCCTACCTCCCAGGCACCAAGTTGAAGAAGAGTGGAGCGTAGCTCTGAAGGGTTAAGTGAAGACTATCCAGCCCAAAGTCATCCTGTGGCTAAATGATTTAATCCTCATGATTACTGTATCATACAGGTAAATAGTATTAACTTTGTTTTCCAGGTGATACAACTGATGTAGGTGATTTGCCTAGAGCTCATACATTTCATGATCAGCAGAGCCAAGGTTTGAACCCAGAAAATCTTACCCCACAAACTGTACTCTATGTCACTACAAAAGTCTACCCAGTGGATAACCACGAGGGACAGATCTAGTCCCCAAGGCCACACTCTCAGTGACTTACCTCCTCCGGCATGTCTCGCCTGCCTAACTCACCACCCAGTTAATCCATAAATCCATTCAAATCATTAATCCTTCAGTGAACTAACCCACTGATGAGATCTGAGCCTTGATTCAATTATTTCACTTCTGAACATTTTGCACTGACAATATATAAGCTTTTTTTTTTTTTTTGACGGCATGCTGTATTGAAACCATAGCACCCATGTTTGTATCTCCATAGAGCTCAGTTTGAGAATCATAGCAGTGCTGGAACTAGTATGATTTTTGTCATTTACTTTAGGATGTAGATTATCAGTTGAGGGACTTCTTTCCTGAAAAAAAATAGCTACATTTTCTGAGTCAGTAACCATTTTAAGAAAGTTAATCCTGTGTTCTTCTTAGCTATTTGAATAATTATTTCAAACATCTGAATATGATTGTATAAAGGTTTTTACTTTTGAATAAGAAGAATATAAAAACATCGTGAGAAATGGCATAATGGTGTAAAGGTGAGATGCTTGTTAAACATTTAGATATTTATCAGAAATGTTCTCAAAATGTCTGGCTACTATTATGCTGGGTATCACAATTGGGTCAGGTTTCTGCCATTATGCAGTGGGATAAAATTCCTCTATGTCAGAAATTTCAAAGAATGCGTTTTTTTAAACTATGCCCTTGTAGCAGCCAAGAGTTTTTCTGTTGCAAGAAATAACTCATACAAGTTTAATAATGGGCATTATTGGTTTATAACATTAGGAGAGACACTGGAGAATAAACAGAATGAAAATAACCCATGGGTATTAGCTCCTAAAGGATTACATCCAGAGACAGCACTCCAGAAAGATCTCTCTGTGTCTCTGACTCTAATTGTATTCCAAGTCTATTTTTTCACACTTCTCAATGTGCTGACAATATTCCCTTCCACTAGAGAAACACCTTCTGACATGATGGGATGGATGACCGCTCCAATTTAGGACCCCCAGGAGAAATATGTTCTTTCCCTGTGGCTCATATATCAGTCCAAAGGACCAATTTTACATTTCTTTGTTGTTGTTTGTTTTGTTTTGTTTTTGTTTTCTAGATTCAAAGGACTATTCCACATTTTAATTATGGTTTCCAGGAAGATAAAGTGCTATGGTTCCGCAAACCTGGCTCAACTGCCAATCCATCTGATAGAAAGTACTGTTTGGTACTGATCAAAAGTACCTAAGAATGGAGGCAGTGTAATGTGTTAGGCAAGAAAAATACATCAGGCTCTTTTACCATAACTGGATAAGACCAACCGAATACCTATTGGTATGATGGGTTGTTTGCCTCCTTCCTCCCTTCATTTTTCTTCTTTCTCAGCCATCCAAGATATAATGATATTTTAATTGAATTCATTACTTTGTTTCAAAATCACATAAATTGCATAGATATAGAAACTATATTGCGATTTTCTAAATTTTTAAGAATAATTTTACATGTCTTACATCCTTTTTTTTTTTTTTTTGCAGTACTGGGGATTGAACCCAGGGGCATTCTACCGCCACGCTACACCCCCGGCCATATTTTTTTATACTTTATTTTGAAACTGGGTCTCACGAAGTTGCAGAGGGCCTCACTAGGTAGAGAGAGAGAGAGAGAGAGAGAGAGAGAGAGAGAGAGAAACAGGAAGAGAGAGAGAGAGAGAGAGAGAGAGAGAGCTGAGGTTGGCCGCGAACCCAGATCCTCCGGTCTCCGCCTCCCTAAGTACTGGGATTACAAGTATGCACCACCACTCCCGGCATGTCTTACATCTTGATAAAGAACATTAAAATGTTTAGTGATAGATGTCCTACAAGGTATTCAAAACTTGCATTTTCTATATGATTCACATTATTTTTCTTCTCAACTGAAAGTATGAGGTTGATGGTGATATACTTCTTAATCAAGTGTTCACAATTCACTACTTGTCTATATGGAATATTGGCATGTAATTCTATTCTTGCTCAATAAAAAACAGCCCATTCCCATTATCCCCACTATCAATTTTTAAATATATACTATAAGCCAGGCGTGGTGCCGCACGCTTGTAATCCTAGTACTTGGGAGGCTGAGATAGGAGGATCCTGGTTCGCGGCCAGCCTCAGCTACTTAATGAGGTCCTCTGCAACTTAGTGAAACCCTATTTCAAAATAAAGAATAAAAAACAGGACTGGGTGTGTAGCTAAGAGGTAGAATGCCCCTGTGTTCCATCCCCAGTACCGAAAAAAAAGAAATAAATATATACTATAGTTCTTCAATATCTCCATTAATAGCATGTCAATTTATTACTGTTTCATATTTTCTAGTTGGCTCAAACTTCTGAAAATAGGTGATGGTCTAAATGTATTCATGCTTGTAGAGAATTTTTTAGAGTTCTTAAATTTTTAAAGCAAAAACGTAGAATAAATCCCAAATCAAATATTTATTCTATTCACCTATAATTTTATTAGACATTTATTCATTACATCATTGTGGTAGCAATTAACTATCTTCTTCAGTATCACAAATGATATGATAGAAGGAAAAAACTTCCACTTTATTATTTCCATGGGATTTTTTTTTTTTTTTTTTGCAGTGCTGGGTATTGAACCCAAGGGAGCTCTATCGCTGATCGATAATCCCACCCAGCCCTTTTTTATTTTTTATTTTGAGACATGGTCTTGCCAAATTGCTGAGGCTGGCCTTGGACTTGAAATCCTCCTTCCTCAGCCTCCCGAGTCGCTGGGATTACAGGCATGTGTCACCATGCTCAATTTATTTTCATGTGATTCTTTGAATAGTGGCATATGCATCATAGACACTATGGGTTGGAATACAGCTATTTATATTATCTTAACAATATCTGATAAAAAATAAAAATACTATACTCCATTTTTCCAAACATCTTAAAATCTCAAATACACCTGTGATAGTCAATCTAGTTTGTCAACTTGACCTGATCATGACACACCCAAGATCATGTAACTTTGAGTGTGTAACAGCAGATTAAACAGAAAGCCTGCCCTGAATGTAGGAAGCAGGATTCTGATAGGTGCAGGACTTAGATAAAAGAGGGAGAAGCCGCGTAGAGCAATGCGTGACTCTTTTAGAAGAAAATGCCTCTGCTCTCGCCTGATATCGTCGGCCTCCGGCTCATAGAACTGGAACTTCGCCGTTTCTCTGAAGAGCTTCTTGATCTTCTCGGCCTCCAGCCCTTGGAACTGAAACTTCACCATCATTTCTCTGAAGAGCTTCCTGATCTTCACATCTTGGACTGGGACTGAATTAGTGGTTGCTCTGATCCTAAGACTCCAGCTCTTAGACCGCTCGACCAGCTACTGGTTCCTCTGACTCTCCACGTGCAATCGGAACTCGGGACTACATTCCTTCAAACTGTAAGCCCATCTGATAAATCCCTTTTTCAAATATACTCATTCTGTGAATTCTGTTAATCTAGTGAACCCTGTCCAATACAACACCTTTCTTTTTATTATTTTTATTTTTTTGTGGTGTTGGGGATTGAATTCAGGGGCATTCTACCTCTAGCTACACCTCAGCCTTCTTTTACTTTCTTTTCTTTTTCTTTTTTTTTAATTTTGAAACAGGGTCCCGCTAAGTTGCTGAGAGCCTGGCTAAGTTTTTGAAGCTGGATTTGAACCTGTGATCCTCCTGTCTCAGCCTCCCAAGTACTGGGATCCTAGGGTGCACCACTACTCCTTGCTTTGAATACACTTTTCTTTTAGACTTTAGTATAATTACATTTTTAGAAAATGGTTGATTGAACATCTATTTTCTGTTGAATCTCTTACAACTTTGAACTATTAGAATTTCTGGAAGACTTGCCTCTGAGCTGTGGTGTAGGGATAAGACATAGGGATCGGTGGCAAAAAATATATGGAGAAAGAAACTAAATATTGAGCATATGATGTGCTAGGCATCTTCCAATGGTATAATAGATGACATTTATTGAACATTTACTATGTCTCTAGCCCTGAAACGAGACTTTTTATGTATTGAGTTACTTAATTTTCACATCAGTTGGAAGGTGTATAACACACGGAAGTTTAGTGGGGTTAAGGTACTCATTCATGGACAGGACTTACAAATATTGGATTGTCTGGGTAAAAAAATCCTGATCCTAACCGGTACATACCTTCGCTTTCAAGATCTGTCACAAGATTGTCATTTAAGAATTGCTAGCACCACACTTGAAGAAATTATATGGCTCACCCAGTTTTCCACAGTTAATAAAAGAAAAAATGGGAACTGGAACCCATCAATGAGACTTCAGTACCACTTCTAATAAGAGACACACAAAGGTAGCTATCATGAAATTTCATCTTCTGATATAAAAAAAAAGTCTCCTGGAAGAGTTAGTTGCTATTTTCATTGTGCTCAGTTGAAGAGGTCATTGTGCTCAGTTTAAGGTACATCTCCTAGAATACTTCCACTTCTGATAAATCAAAATGAGACCAAGAGAATCAGTTGAATAAACGGACACTTAGCTGAACAGTTTCTTTCTTTGTTGCTTTGTCACTGTTTTTATTTATAAACCATCTAACCAGGCCTAGTGATTTAGTTTACAAATTAGTTATTGATCCACACTCTAGGATATAAATGTCTTTTATAATTAAAAAAATTAAATTTGCACTTTTTCCAGGGGGTCTCCTGGAGAAAAACATCAGGGTTATAATGGACAAATTTCTCTTTCTAATAAGCACTTTATTGTAGCTCTGAATTTCCACTTTAAAAAGATGAGACTGGGATTACCCAGAAGGAGTGACTGAAGAAAACATGATAAAGCAGGGTCTTAAACCTAGCACTTCTTATCATACTTCTCTGTAAAGTCCCAGGTCACAGTCATATTCTGATCCTGCAATTTGAATGATTAATCTATTTTTACATGCATTATTTTTCTACTGCTGCATAACAGCTTATCAAACACAGAGAAGCTTCAAATTACACACATTCATTAGTTACAGTTCTGTGACTTGGGAATCTTGGTTCAACTTGGCTAGGCTCTCTGCTCAGGATCTCAAAAGAATCTAATCAAGGCGTGCCCCAGATGCATTCTCATCTGGAGGCTAACTTAAAGAAGAAACTATCTTCCAACCAGCTTAGATTGTTGGACTTCATTTCCTAAAGGCTAAAGGATATATGTCACTGGCTTCTTTCTGGCTGCTTTCAACTCCTAGAAGTTAATTGCAAGTCTTTGACATGTGATCTTCTCCATGGACCTTCTTAGACATGGTGGCTTAGAAGATTAGCAAGCAAGATGGAGAGAGTCTAACAGGGTAGGCAACGGACATTTCTGTTCTCACCCGAACATGGGACACAATCTATTGGTTAGATGGAAGTCCCAGGTCCCACCCCACTTAAGGTGAGACTATGAACGGAAGGCAGGAATCAAGAGGTCATATTAAAATCTGTCTTACACTATGCTAACATGGAGATAATAACAAACACTGGTGAGGATATGGTCGAAGGAACACTTACACACTATTAGTGGGATTATAAATTAGTACAACCACTATGGAGATCAGTATGGAGGTTTCTTAAAAGACTAGGAATGAAACCACCATATGAGCCAGCTATACCTCTCCTCAGTATATTTCCAAAAGAACTAAAGCCAGAATAATATAGTGTTACATGCATACCCATGTTTACAACAGCACAATTCACAATAGCCAGATTATGGAACCAGCCCAAGTGTCTATCAACAGATGGATGGATTACGAAAATGTATATACACACAATGGAGTTTTACTCAGCCATAAAGAAGATCAAAATTATGTTATTTGCAGAAAAATGGATGGAACTAGAGAACATTATGTTAAGTGAAATCAGCCAGTCTCAGAAAATCAAGATTCAACTGGGCCTGGTGGTGCATGCCTGCAAATTTCAGTACTGGGGAGGCTGAGACAGGAAGATCACAGTTTCAAAGCCAGCCTCGGTAACTTAGCGAGGCTCTCAGAAACCTAGCAAGACCCTGTTTCCAAATAAGACATAAAATTGAGCTTGGGGTATAGCTCAGAGGTAGAATGCCTCTAGGCTCAATCCCCAGTACCACAACAAAAGGGGAAAAAAAGAAAAGAAAGTCAAGCATCATATGTTTTCTCTCATGTGGGGAAGCTAGAGAGAAAATAAGGAGCTGGGCGTGGTGGTGCACACTTGTAATCCCAGTACTTTGGGAGGCGGAGACCGGAGGATCCAGGTTCGCGGCCAGCCTCAGCTCTCTTTCTCTCTCTCCCTGCCTCTCTCTCTCTCTCTACCTAGTGAGGCCCTCTGCAACTTCGTGAAACCCGGTTTCAAAATAAAGTATAAAAAAATAGGGCCGGGGGTGTAGCGCGGAGGTAGAACGCCTCTGGGTTCAATCCCCGATACCACAAAAAAATTTTAAAAAAGAGAGAAAATAAGGAAGAAAGGGAAATTTATGATAATGAGTGAGACCAGTAGAACAGCAGAAGAGGATCAGGGGAGGTAGGAGAGAAAAGGAAGGCTTGAAGAAAAGAAAGCCCAAATAATATTATATCCATATATAAAGTTATCGCTAATAACCTTACTAGTGTGTATGGGGAGGAGGGGAGTAACAGGCTGGAGTTAGGAGAGAACCACACCAAGAGATGCTTTGTACATATATGAATGTATCACTTTGAATCTCTTTGTGATGTATAATCATATTGTACCAATAAAAGTCTAAAAAATGAAAACAAGCTCACCTTAAAGATGCATAAAATAGTTGCAAACATATTGTGTCCTTCAAAGTTTATCTGAGAGATAACCTTTAGAAATTTGTAGTAAATAGATGCTCAGCGCCTATTTGTGTGTGTGTGTGTGTGTGTGTGTGTGTGTGTGTGTGTGTTTGAGTCCCATTAAACTTACATTAGGCCGGGCGTGGTGGCGCATGCTTGTAATCCCAGTACTTTGGGAGGCGGAGACC
>PVJS01060792.1:0-11155 GCA_004027185.1 Glis glis | reverse complement strand
TTTTTTTTTTTTTTTTTTTTTTTTTTTTTTTTTTTTTTTTTTTTTTTTTTTTTTTTTTAGCAGTGAGTTCCTTGAGTTCTCTTTATACTCTAGATATTAGTCCTCTATCAGAGGAGTGATCTACAGATTCAATGCAATACACATTAAATTACCAAGGTCATTCTTCACAAACATAGAAAAATTAGTCCTTAAATTAATTTGGAACAACATAACAACAAAAAACCCCAAAATAACCAAAGTAGTTCTCAGCAACAAGAACCATGCAGGAGGCATCACAATACCTGACTTCAAACTACTATAGAGCCATAGTAATAAAAACAGCATGGTATTGGCACAAAAGCAGACACATAGACTAATGGAGCAGAATAGAAGACTCAGAAACAAATTTGCACACTTAGAACCAATTGATTTTTGACAAAGGAGTCAAAAACATACACTGGAAAAAAGATAGCCTCTTCAACAAATGGTGTTGGAAAAACTGGTTAACCACATGCAGAAAAATGGAAATAAACCCCAATTTCTCACCCTGCACAAGAGTCAACTCAAGATGGATCAAAGACTTGGAAATTAGACCAGAGACCTTGCAGCTACTTAAAGAGGGCAGAGGTTCAACTCTTCAACACATAGGCACAGGAAAAAAACTTCCTCAACAAGACCCCAAAGGCACAAGAAGTTAAAAAGAAGATCAATACATGGGATTGCATTAAACTGAAGAACTTCTGTGCAGCAAAGAAAACTATCAAGAACCTCAGGAGAGAGCCGACAGAATGGGAGAAGATTTTTGCCATCTTCTTAACTTTCTTTCCTTCAAATTTCTTCTTAGAAGTTGGTTTGCCCTGAAAGCCTTTTGTAATCCTCCTTCCCCACAGGGTACCATGAGCCTCCATGTGCTCCCAGACTCTCATCTTTTCTCTCTCAGAGCACGTCCCATCCTTTATGGTAGCTGCCACCTTTTCTTGGCTGAGTTAATCAGGAGGCCAGTGATTTTCAAACAGTGTGAATCAAATCACCCTTAAGCACAGATTGTTGGGAATCACCCTTGAGAGTTTATGATTTAAGAGCTTCTGGGTAGGGCCTGAGGATGTAAATTTCCAAAAAGTTCCCAGGAGGGATAATGCTATGAGTCTGACTCCAGTTTTTGAGCCCTACAGTAGGAAATGATCTGAAGGAAAGGCTTTGAGTTATTCACCCTGAAATACCTCATGTCTAAGCCAATGCTTAATATGCAAGAGGAAAGAAATATCTAAGTATTACCTGCATGAAGTCACAGATTTTGGGAAAGGGGTTAAAAATCACTTTACACATAAGATAAAGGTGAAATAGGCAAAACTTATTTTAGAGCTTCCTAGCTCAATATTGACTGACTGTCTTTCCTGGTATTTCAACACTTGCCACTACCACCATTACATTTTTACATGGTCATATTTTCAGCATTTAAACTATGACAAATTTCTAGATTTCATGCTGATTAAATACAGAATCCTCTTGATCATTTTTTTTCCTTTAAAACTGAAAAGGGCTAAAGTCGTCTTTGGAAAACACTATACCACAACCAAGTCTACATGACTTTTGATGAAAATCAAGGGAAGACTAACATTAAAGGAAAGATGTGCTTTGTATGAAGGGCTATTCCAAGAGGAAGGGGAAAATATATACAAACTGAAGAATAGGTTACTGAAATGATGAAAGAACTATTTGTTCATATTTTCCCCCGGCTTTCTCAGTGATTATCTCCTCAAATTATTTTCTCGTAATAACTTACACTTGCTAACTTGTCTATTTTTATGCTAGCTTTAGAGACTTGAGTTCCTTTTAATCAATGAGTTTGTGGAAAGCTTTCTTATTTCTGCCTTTTTAGAAAATTACCAGTATACAAAAAGTACATGGAAATATATAGTACTAAAAATTAGCTTTAATTTTCTTTCTAATTTCAAGTAGTCTGTTTAGAATGGAATAAATCATTTTATTCCAGAAGTTGAGCTTAGAAACTATTTTCAAATTTAATATTTTATGAAAACAATCTACAGAAAGGCATGCTGGATAGAAACTCTTGGCAGTCCTCCAGGCTGTAGTTTAGAATCGATGGAACACAAAGCAAAAGTGTTATTTTTTTATTTGACTCTACTCTATAATGTATACTAAACTTTTATTTCCAAAGTTACAGTAAAACATTACTTTAAAACAATGTTTCCCGCACACTATACATCAAAGTAAATTCCAAGTGAGTCATATGTTTAAATATGAAAACAAAAAAAAATTGAGAAAGAAGGACGGGATAAGGTTTTTAAAATAATATCTAAGTAGGAATGGCAGTTCTTAATATGACATCAGTCCAATAAGATATAAGCTGATACAATTGACAGAATAAAAATTTTTAAAAACAAAGAAAACTGCCATAATCTAAAGAAATTACATTTCTAGTGTTTATTGAGACAAAGATCCAATCTCCTTAATGAAGAACAAAATCTTACCAATCCAAATACCATAAACCAAGAGAGAAGTTAATAAAACTTTGATCGGGTATTAGCTCTGCAACCCATGAAAAATGTTTAAACTTAATAATAATTAAAAATATACACTGAAACCTCTAAGCAATATATTTACGTGTGTGTGTGTGTGTGTGTGTGTGTGTGTGTGTGTATGTGTATGTGTGTGTGTGTATTTACATCTATTAAGAATTAAGAAAAAAATTTAAAACTGCCATGGCCTGAATGTTAGTGTCTGCCAAAATATATATGTTGGGACCTAATACCCAATGAGATAGTATTAAGAGGAGAGCTGTAGGGATGTGATTAAGGCATGTGGGCTCTGCCTTCATAAATGAGATCAGTGCCCTTCTAAAGGTCGAGGGGCACTGCTTTGCCCTTTCTTTTTTCTTTTCAGTACTGGGAATTGAGCCCAGGGGCATTCCACCTTAATACCAAAACCGAATAAAGATCCTTTAAAGAAAAGAAAATTACAGACCAATAAGATTGTTGAACATAGATCCAAAAATTATAAACAAAATACTAGCGGTGCACATTCAAAACCACATCAAGAAAATCATACAACATGACCAAGATGGTTTCATCCCAGGGAAGCGAGGCTGGTTCAACATATGCAAATCAATACATGTTATTCACCACATAAACAGAACTAAGGACAAAAATCACATGATCATCTCAATAGATGCTGAAAAAGCATTTGACAAAATCCAACACCCATTCATGTTAAAAACACTGCAGAAAATTGTAATAGAAGGAACTTACCTCAACATCATTAAGGCAATATACAATAAACCCTAAGCCAAAATAATATTGAATGGGAAAAAACTGCAGGAATTATCTTTTTAATCAGGAAAAAGACAAGGATGCTCACTATCACCACTCTTTTTCAATATAGTCCTCGAGATTCTTGCCAGAGCAATAAGACAAGAGAAGGTTATCAAAGGAATTCAAATAAGAAAAGAAGAACTGAAATTATCTCTATTTGCAGATGACATGATCCTATATTTAAAAGATAAAAAAATTCAATCAAAAGTCTTCTAGAGCTGATTAACAAATTCAGAAAAGTAGTGGGATACAAAATCATCTGAAAAACTCAGTACCTTTTCTATATGCCAACCATGAATCCACTGAAAAAGAAATCCAGAAAACAATTCCATTCACAATAACCTCAAAACCAATAAAATACCTAGGAATAAACCTAACCAAGGTAAAGTCTTCTACAATGAAAATTACTAAACACTAAAGAAAGAAATGGAAGAAGATCTTAGAAGATGGAAAGATCTCCCTTGCTCTTGGATAGGCAGAATAAATATTATCAAAATGGCCATTCTACCAAAAGTGATCTACAGAGTCAATGCAATCCCTATCAAAATACCAATGTCATTCTTCACAGACCTAGAAAAATCAGTCATAAATTTCATATGGAGAAACAAAAGACCCACTAATCTCACTTAACATAATTAGAAGGTGTTCTTGTGCAAATGGTATAGGATGGCTGAAAACCAAGCACACATCTTACAAATGAAAGGAAAAAGAAGAGGGGAGAAGGGTATAACAGACTGGAGATTGCGCATATCACTTCTCCACAAAGATATTCATTGCACCCTCATTTGTAATGGTGAAAAATTATAACTGATGTAGAAATTGTGGTGTACTTATGCTATAGGCAGCTGTCACAAAAAGCATGCCTTTATGTTTTAGTTAAAAAGTAAAAATGTTTTTAAATTAATAAACTGTACCCACTTGTATCAGTATAGATGGCTCTCAAAAAGTAACATTAAGCTTTAAAAACTGCAGCAGAATTCATAAAAGTGGTAACATGTAAACAGTCTACTTCTGAAATTAGTACATGCAAAATACTACTGTACTGCTACCCTGCCTGTTTCTATAAGTATTATATCACAGTTGGATGATGATACAGACTACATCACAAATGGATAATGGACATGTAGAATAAATGTACACAAATGTGAATCAGAAAGCTAATGTCAAACTCATAGTAGAGATTGTCTCTGAGGTAACAGGTAAGGGAATATGATTTGGGAGGGAAAGAAAGAGACTAAGCATACCTACGTGATTTTTTCATACATATGAGCGTGCACACACACACACACACACACACACACATATGCTAGATTTATATAGAAAATGTCATGGAGACATACAAAAAAGTATTCACCTAGCTTGAGCTTTTCACCATTTCTTTGCCTTTCCCTCAAAGGTCTTAGCATTTGAATCTTGATAGGTGAAATTCTTAAATTCTAGAAGCAATTTTTTCCTTTTATTGGTGCACTGTAATCATACATCTTGATGAAGTTCAGCAACACAACAAGCTTATTGAAAACTTTTGCACTAATCATTAAGAAATTGCTAAAGAAAAGAAATCTTACGAAATCCTACATTCCAATTAACTTTTCCACTTAAATCTAAGCTTCAGCCAATTATCTGGAAAAAAAGCAACTGTGCTTAAGAATTCATAAATAGTAATGTTGTTTATATTTTAGTTCTTTCTAGGACTAGGAAAAGGTAGCCTGAAGAGACAGGGTCAGTTCCCTGAGATACCAGAGAAAAATAAAGAAACTTCAGGGAAGCCGGGCGTGGTGGCACATGCTTGTAATCCCAGTATTTTGGGAGGTGGAGACCGGAGGATCCGGGTTTGCGGCCAGCCTCAGCTCTCTGGCTCTCTCTCCCTGTCTCTCTCTCTCTCCTTAGTGAGGCCCTCGGCAACTTCGTGAGACCCGGTTTCAAAATAAAGTATAAAAAATAGGGCCAGGGGTGTAGCGCGGAGGTAGAAGGCCCCTGTGTTCAATCCCCGGTACCACACAAAAAAAAGAAACTACAGAGAGTAAGTAGAAGAGCAAACAGGCAAATGACCAGCATATATACATACACACACACATATACATACATACACACACACACACACACAGATTAATAGTGAAATAGTGAAATTTGTTCGTGCTGAATTTACATGTGTGTGTCTATCTCTCTGTGTTATATAAAACATTTCCCTCTGTATTCACACATCAATCATGCTACCTTGTAACAAAACAGAGTCATTTAGGGAAATGAGTCTCAAAAGAAATTATCACATGAATGTCAAGCACTTTAGCTTGTTCTTTAAAAAAATTAGCACCAAACTTCCAATCATATTCAAAATCAGATTTAGAAAAAAAATGGTCCCTAAATGTGTTCAAAATTAAAAGTATAGGTATTTTTAGCTAAGATATATTTTAGTACAATTTCCTCAATAGCTGTTCAAAATAATCACATAAATTTTAACAAAACATTTAAAGTTAATATATCAGCATCTTTAGGCAAAAAGATTTATTGGCTTTCAATGTCTTCTTGTGGATTAGCTGGGCATAAACAAGATTCCAAGCCAGGATGGGGATGCGTGGGGAACAGTCGACAAACATTTTCGTTGGTTTGGAGAAAAAGTTTTTTAACTGACTGGTTTCCATGGAACTGAGTTGTTGCTGTGACATTAGCTCAAGACCATTCCTTTACAAATGTGTTTATAAAGAAAGTCTTACATCCCACAATAGAGGGTCTCTTTATGTAGATTTTATTAAAAATAAATGTGTTCTAGCTTGTTGATAATCACTGTTTAGTTTATCCAACTAATTTCTTCAACTTTTCTATCAAATCTATATCCCTCTTTTATTCCAAGCATTTTATTTTTCATGGTTCTTCAAAATCTCTTTGGAGAGAGAAAGTATGCTTCCACATTTAAATAATCAGAATTGTACTGTATCTAATACCCCTCGAATTCTTTACTTTTGGTTTCAGGCTTTGTACCATCTACAGGGAACACAGATAATACAGAGGTAGCATGAATATAAAAAGTATGTTTTCATGAAGAAACTGAGACATTGAAAGTTTAAATAGCTTGTCCAAGGTCGCAACAGAGCTGGGATGTAAACTCAGGACTTTCTGATATTAGAGATCATGTTCTTAACCACAGGTTCTGAAGTGAGTTGTTGAAGGAGACTATAAATAACTATGTAAGGAAATGCTGTTTTTATAGAAATATTTTTTAGATAATTACTTTGTTTATCTAATCTACCCTGTGCTGTGTCAGGTACACTGCTGTGCACTGAAGATAGAAAGAAGAAACTCATAGTTTAGTGAAGAAGACAAACAGATATCATAGTGTGTGCCCAACAAATTCAGAATCTAAGTAGGAACATGCTGGGGTCTTATGAGAACAGAAACAGAAACACCTAATCTAGCTGGGCGGGGGGTTCAAAAAGGTCAGCTGAGCTGGAGTTAGCCCTGAGGAAGGGGTATGGGGAAGGGAAACAGGATAGATGCCACGGAGTGCGTTGTGCTGAATCATAGCATGTAGGATGGAGATGATGTCAAAGTAAGGAAACATTGTCAGGGCTGAGATCTTGCCAGGTCTCTCGATAATGGCAGAAAGTATGGATTTAATTCCATGAGTGAATGAAGAGTTACAAATAGGAGCCACATAATCACAGTGGAAGGGGATGGTGGAGGGAGATGGGGAGGGCAGAAAGAACTAATGACTGAAACAGTTCAAATTATGCCGTGCCCATGTATGAAGGTGTCACTACCAATCTCTCCATTATGTATGGGGAGGCATGGGTGGTGGGGTGGGACCTGAAGGGAAGGCCTGTGTGCATGTTTGTTTGCATGACTCCGAACCTCACTATGATGCATAATTACCATGCACCAATAAAAGTATAAGACAACAACAACAAACACACATTGGTAGATTTTAAATAGTTTGGATGGCAGATTCAAAATTGAAGGTCTATTAGTCAAAATAAGCGTATTTTTGCTGTAGTAACAAACCTCTAAATATAGCAGCTTAATGAAATAAAATAAAGGAATATGTCTTAGACATACAGTATCTGAAGCTGGCTGGGCTGCCCTTCTCCTTCTGGTAGCTAATCCTAGAGTAGGTATCCTTCCACATTACTGCAGCAGAAGGGCCAGAGAATACAGCAAGATGTTTTTACAGGTTGGGACGAGAAGTGACTTTCATCAATTTTTCCCCTTTTTCACTGTCCAGGACCTTGCCCCAGGTCCTAGTATAACCACAAGAGGCACGAAGGAAGCACTATAGTTTTTTCAATCTTGTTTATAAAGGGCCACATATCCCCTTACTGTATTGTTTGAGAAAAAAAAATCATTGTTTATGCGTTTATTCAATCATTCAACAAATACTTTTGAGCACCAACTACGCACTGCCATTAAGTGCGGGCCTGAGTACCAGGGGCGCGGCATGCACACGCCACTTTCCTGTGGTCAAATTCTTGATTGGCTCTCTGGTCACTGGTGATAAGTCCAAAGGGGAGAGATTTAGAGAAAGTGTAACATGAGCCAAGTCATGTGGGGCTTTGTAGGCCATTATAAAGACTATGAATTTGACTGGAATGAGTGAAAGATCTTCGGAACATTCTGTGAAGAATGATGTGATCTGATGTACTTTTGAAAAGGATTATGGTGGATTTTCTGTTGAGAAGCGTAGGGTTACAGCACTGAATTTTGTTAGGAAATCATGCAGTAATCCAACTGAATGATGACGGTGGCATGGAGCCGGGTAGAAACACGGAGCGTGTGAAATGTGATCAGGAGCTGATGTTTAGTTTCTTCCTGTGGTGCTAGGGATTGAACACACAGCCATTTCACCTCCAACATACACCCCACGCTCTGTTAATTTTTTTATTTTGAAACAGGGTCTCACTAGGTTGCTGAGAGTCTTGCTACATTGCTGAGGCTGTCCTCAAACCTGTGATCCTCTTGTCTCAGCCTCCCAAGTACTGAGATTACAGGCGTGAGTCACCATGCCCAGCTCTGGATGTATTTTGAAGTTAAGGTATTTAATCCTGAAGGTAAAATCATCAGAATTTGCAGACAGGTCAGATGTAAGATATGAAACAAAAAGATCTTGAGTTCCCAGGAGAATGGAGTTGCAGGAGAGGAGAGATAACTTTTAATAATTTGAAGTATTCCTAGATAGCTTCAGAAGGGCTTTAAGAAGTAGTAGTTTCCTACATTATTCTGATCCAATAGGTACTTCCTCTCAAATTTCAAATGATTACAATTTTTATGGCAAAGTCTTTTTCTCATATTTAAAGTTTAGCTTCGAACCTTTTCTACATTGACAAGATTTCATAAAAATCTATAGATCTAGCTACCTAAAAATTATTAAGTAAGCAAATTATGTAAATATAATTTTTATAACCAAGTTAAAAATATGAAGCTTTTTAAATTTATTTTGATGTGACATAACATTTTACTTTTTGCTAGGCCATGTTTGCTTTATAGGAACTGCCTACGAGGCTTTCTTATAAAAGTAAACTGCTTAATTAGTTTATTGTTATAATTATTTATGTTTAGAAAGACACTAACTTAGGTATATTAGTTCATGCTGGACGTTTGATTCACCCACTGGGTGAAAATTAATAGACCTGGAGTTGACAAAGATTTTCTCTTTGATCAAATTTTGGTCAGACTCTTCTGAGCTCTCTTTTAAACGGGCCTCAATTTGGGGGCTTTCATGCTAGTTTCTGCATTGTCCAATTTTAGCAAAAACGACACTTAGTTTATTCAGAATCCCCAATCCTTGATATTTTGATTACTGTCTGGTATCTGATTGAGTTTCTTTCCTCTACTTCCCCCCTCCCTGGGTGATATCTGATCAACCTGGTCTACATTCAGCAAAAACTCTGTCAGATGGGTTTAGCCAGAACCCCTCCCCCCAGCCCCTTACTTACCCATGAGGTCACTGTTTAGTAATTTCCATCCAGTGACCCCTGGCCCCCACCTACCACCTCCTGCCTCAGCTCCTCTGCTATATATAATAGGTTTGGATTTTAAGGTATAATAAAGACAGCAATGTTAAAAATGGAGAGCAACGGAAAAAGCCTTGTAGAAAGAAGAAAGAGAATATAAACAAAGGGAAGCCATGCGGAGGCAAGTCACTACTTTAATCCCCAGTAATCCTGGAGGATCGAGTTCCTAAACAAGAGTATGCCTGGAACAATTGGTATACTAAAATCATGAACAACTATATGGTTATATTATTTTGCTCATACAATGACAAATTCCAGCTTCAATTTTTTTCTTCCTATTAGGCAAAGGAAACAGTGATCCTGGAATGATGTAATACTATATGAAATCTAGCTTGAAACTCCAGCTTGAAGGAGTCCCACTTGCTTTTTTATTCAACCTTTGTTTTCTAGAATTTTCTCACTCAGGTAACCAAAAAGTTCCATGGGTAATCATAATTTCCAATATCTAGTGGGTCAACTGCATTCTTTAGGGAAGAGGATAACTCTTGACATAATCTTTCAAGATTATGAAAAGCCAACCCCAAACACCAGTTTTATAGAGGTAATTGTAATATATAAACCATATGGTGCATTGAAAAATCTCCAGAGCAAAAACAAAGACTCATTGAAGCATACGTAATTTATGAAATCCCATATAACCTACAAAGGAGGAGTAGCCACAGTATATTTTAGAATTTTATGCAAATTAATAAGTAAAAGACAGACAAGTCAAGAGAAAAATCAGCAAAGTATTAACAGGCAATTCACAGAAAGTAATAGTCAAGTTCATCGAGCGTATGTAAAAGGATGTTCAAACTCACTGTGTTCATCTATGAGAAAGGAAGGGAGGGAGATAAAACTGGAACAAGTACAGAGGGAAATGCTATTATAAAATAGATATAAATCTAACATTTGGTGCCTTTAAACAAGGAGGAGAAAAAATCTTGCTAAATGGTAATATTTGTCTGTCTGGGTTGTAAGTATATGCACGCTTGATTTACTTTCCATTTTCTTTTGTATTTTTGAAATGTTTCTTAATAGCAAATTAATATTATAATAATTTTACCAGCATGTTATATAAAAATTTCCTCACATTTCACTCTTATGAGGTAAAAGGATAAGGAAGACAATAAAAGTTAGGGGAAGAACATAGGAACAGAAATTGGTATCCTTGATTATAGTCCCAAATCTCCCACTTATCCACTGTGTGACCTTAAGCAAATCACTTCACCCCTCTAAAACTGATTCCTCACATGGAAAACTTGAACAACAATATCTGCCTTTCCTACAGAATGTTATGGTGAGTGAGTTAGCTCATGTGTATGAAAGTAATGTTCAAATGCGAAGAAAGGGCATGGCGATTCTCAAACCTGCAGTTAATGTGATATTAGATGAGCACAGTTTCCCATTTACTATCATACTAAACTTATTGAAACAGATATTAGAAACAGAAAAGTAGAGAACATAAAAGACATGCATTTTTTCTTACCGGGTCTATTAGCTGGGAATAGAGTTCATGGCAATTGTCGAAAATATACTTGTATGTAGAATCCAGGCATGCTCTGACGCAGTCCTTCACCACCATGCTCGCTTTCGGGGGACTCTGCACCTCCAGAACCTGACAGACAGATTATTTTCTTAAACACAGCAGTATAGTGTCATTCAGAAAAAACACTTAAACCATATTCAGTAGATGCTTTTAGTTGACTTGTTTATATTAAAGAAATATGGTCTTAGCCGGGCGTGGTGGCGCACGCTTGTAATCCCAGTACTTTGGGAGGCGGAGACCGGAGGATCTTGGTTCGCGGCCAGCCTCAGCTCTCTCTCTCTCTCTCTCTGTCTCTCTCTCTCTCTCTACTTAGT
>PVJS01060791.1:0-11155 GCA_004027185.1 Glis glis | reverse complement strand
TAAAAATTGTGTATGTTCAAAGGCCTCAGTGCCTTACTTTCAAGGCACTCCACTACGTCACCTCTGGCGTGGTGCTTTGTTTACTCTGTCCCCTGTTTTCTCTCTGTATAATAAAAACTTTGTTCAAGCTTGCAACAGTAGTTCTGGCTAACTTTTTCTAAATTAGCTAAGAACAAGAACCCACGGCATCGCTCCAAACCGTAACACCTTTGTCCAACTTCACCACCATGGGGAGCAGGGGAGGGTTCTCAGCACAACAATTCTGTGACTAGAAGGTAGTTTTATCATTTGAAAGAAAAAAACTAAACAAAGAGAGGATTTAAGTGATTGACATGTTTAGGTCAGGGGTGATGCAAGGATGTAAAAAGAAAGGGAGGGTCCCACAACTGAGCACAGAGTGACAAGAAAGGGGAAGCCTGAGATCGCAGAGTAGGGCTGAGGAGGGGCCACTGGAGAGAACTGTGTGGCACCTCAGAAAAGCCAGTTAAAGGCCTGAGAGCAGAAAAGTGCAAAAGAGCTTCCAGGTTAGAAGAGGTGCCAGACACGTGGTATGGTCTCTTCCTCTCCAGAGGATGTGCTGCAGTCTGCTTCTGTCTGTTTTGACCTTAGCTCTGCAGATGTGCTGGGGCTATAGGACACATTGTTTCCAGGTCTGGGATCCAGCTAGAGTAGCAGCACCACAGAAGAAGGGGCAGAGGGGAACCTCACTAAAGATGCCTAGTGGCCTCCTTGGTGGAGTAGCTGAAGAGGAGGGCTGTAGCAGATGGTGTTGATGTTGACTGATTAATGAGAAGTCTCTCCCATGAACCACAATGGAGTCAAAATGATTTTTGGAAAAACAAGACAGCTGAGGGGGCTGGGGAGGAGAGAAAGATCTATCTCTCCTACCTTCCTTCCACCAGTGTCTTACATTTATTGAGGGTTATAACCAAAACACTGTAAAAATAATTAATCACAGGAGCCGGGAGTGGTGGCGCACGCTTGTAATCCCAGTACTTTGGGAGGCTGAGACTGGAGGATCTGGGTTCGCGGCCAGCCTCAGCTAGCTCTCTCTCTCTCTCTCTCTCTCTCTCTTTCTCTCCCTGTCTCTCTCTCTCTACTTAGTGAGGCCCTCCGCAACTTCGTGAGACCCGGTTTCAAAATAAAGTATAAAAAAATAGGGCTGGGGGTGTAGCACGGAGGTAGAACGCCCCTGGGTTCAATCCCCGGTACCGCAAAAAAAAAAAAAAAAAAGAATAATTAATCACAGGAAACAGCGAAGCAGTCATGGGGTGAGTCAGGGAAACACATCAATGTAGTCACAGATGAATCCGGGAAGGAAAGGGTAAACAAGGAAGTTGTCAGGGTCTTTGCTTATCGTCTCATTTGGTCCTTGGAGATTTGTCTGCCTGCAGAAATCTCCACTTGGGTGGGCAGTTTGTTCCCCTCCCAAGCCAGACCAAGGTGACCTCAAAGCTGATGTCTAACAAGGTTCCCAACAGAGGGCTTAACAGCATCCACTCCAGACTTAGCCTAAATCATCCTCCAGCCTCTATTCCCTCAGAGATGTGTTTTGTTTTAGTTTGGTTTTTGGTACTGGGGATTGAACCCAGGGGCATTCTATCTCCAAGCTCCACCCCCAGCCCTTTTTATTTTTTATTTTTGCGACAGGGTCTCACTAAGTTACTGAGGGCCTTGCTAAGTTGCTGAGGCTGGCCGCAAAACTGCGATCCTCCTGTCTTAGCCTCCCAAGTACTAAGAATCTAGGCATGCACCACTGCACTGGGCCTGAGATGTTTCCCATTCCCCAGCTCCCACTCTCCTTGTTTCTGAGACAGCATCAGCATTTCCAGGGCAGTGAGGCCAAAGCCAACAAATGGGCTCCAACACTGATTGGTGCTGGATATCCCAGACCACCCTTACTCTGGCTGCTCTGGTCCTAGAGAGAAGACAGAGAAATCCTCCCTGGAGCTTGCAGCTTTCACAGCCTCCTGGCCACCACTATCTTCTTTGGGGTTGCTATGGTTTGAATCTGTCTCCCAGAAGTATGTATTGGGAACTTAATCCCTGAAGCAGGAGTGTTGGAGCAGGAGCCCTAAGGGGAGGTGTCTGGGGCAGGAGGGCTCCACCCTCCCAATGGATTAATGCCCATTGTAAAAGGGCTTGAGACTGCAAGTTGGAGCTTTGGCTTTCTTTCCCACGTGTGCTCTCCTGCCCTTCCACATCCTGCCATGGGATGGCGCTGCAAGAAGGCCTTCACTGTATGCAGGTCCCTTGACCTGGGAGGACTTCCCAGACTCTAGAACTGTAAAAATAAATCTGTGGAGCCAGGAGTGGTGGCGCACACCTATAATCCCAGTACTTGGGAGGATGAGACAGGAGGATCACAGGTTCGAAGCCAGCCTCAGCAACTCAGTGAGGTTTGCATCAACTTAGCAAGACCCTGTTTTCAAATAAAAAATAAAATAGGGCTGGGAGTGTAGCTTGGAGGTAGAATGCCCCTGGTTTCAATCCCTAGCAACACACACACACACACACACACACACATACACACACACACACACTAAAATAGGGCTGGGGTATAGCTCAGAGGTAGAAAGCCCCTGGGTTTAATCCCCAATATACACACACACACACACCAGTCTCAGTCTCAGGCACAGATAGTGAGGTGCTTCTAGAACTGTCAATATGCTAACACGCATTGCAAATTTCTAAGGGTTGTGTGTAGTACCCAGCATTTCCTAAGCTTATTTGACATCTGTATTGGGGACATTCTATGTGCTGTGTGTGTGTGTGAGAGAGAGAGAGAGACAGAGAGAGAGACAGAGAGAGACAGAGAGACAGAGAGAGAGAGAGACAGACAGATACTGAGGATTGAACCCAGAGGCATTCTACCTCTGAGTTACACCTGAAGCCCCTCCCCTTTAATTATTTTTTATTTGAAGCAGGGTCTCTCTAAGTTGCTGAGGATCTCCCTAAATTGCTGAGGCTGGCCGTGAACCTGTGCTTCTCCTGGCTCAGTCTCCCAAGTACTGAGATTACAGGCATGCACCACCACGCCCAACTCATTCTATGTGCTTTCTCAGATTCTCTCAGATTTCTCAAATTCCTGGCCCCTGGCCTCTTGCTTTTCCTTAACTGTTGCATTTGGAGCCCACAGTGGACTTCTGAGGACAACCAGCTGCTCTTGCAGCCTACAGCTCCTCCAGGCATTTTGCATTATTTCCCATGCTCTGGGTTTGCACCTCTTTTAAAAGCATCAGCATATAATCCTCGCCCCAAGCTATGTCTTCTAGGGACCTGGGCTAGAACAACCTTCAACATATCCCCCCTCCCTTTTTTTCCTGGAATATATCTCTAGGAACTAAGCTTCCTAGAATGTCCTTTGGAAATGCTGTGTTGGTCCTCTTTCCCTGTATGTCTAGAGGCAACTGAGACTCCGTGTGTCTAAGACTGAATCAATCCTTTTTCTTCTACATCTGTTCCTCTTCTGGGCTTCCCTGTCTAAGTGACTGGCACCACCTTTGCCCATCATCCCAGTTATTTGAGTGTCATTCTTGACTCCTTTCCCCCCTTTCATCCAACCTGTCACCCTTCCTCCTTCCTCCTTTCTCCTTCCCATCTGACTAATTAAAGATTATTCATTGTTAAAGAGGCAGTGCAGGTACCATCTTTCTTCACCTCCTTGGTAGTCTATTAGTTCTCATAATTCCTTGAACTTGACTTTATTAAAGCACTTACCACATTTTTTTTTTTTCGGTACCAGGGATTGAACGCAGGGGCGTTCTACCTCCGTGCTACGCCCCCGGCCCTATTGTTTATACTTTATTTTGAAACCGGGTCTCACGAAGTTGCGGAGGGCCTCACTAAGTAGCTGAGGCTGGCTGCGAACCCGGATCCTCCCGTCTCAGCCTCCCAAGTACTAGGATTACAAGCGTGCGCCACCACGCCCGGCTCACTTACCACATTTTATGGCAGTTGATTTTTTAAAAATGAATCTGAAGCCAGGTGTGATGGCGCACGCTTGTAATCCCAGTACTTGGGAGGCTGTAACAGGAGGATCACAGGTTTCCGGCCACCCTCAGCAACTTTGTGAAGCCCTCCGCAACTTAGTAAGACCCTATTTCAAAATAAAAAATAGGCCGGGCGTGGTGGCACACGCTTGTAATCCCAGGATTTGGGAGGCTGAGACCGGAGGATCCGGGTTCGCGGCCAGCCTCAGCTACTTAGTGAGGCCCTCCGCAACTTCGTGAGACCCGGTTTCAAAATAAAGTATAAAAAATAGGGCCAGGGGTGTAGCTCGAGGTAGAAAGCCCCTGGGTTCAATCCCCAGTACGGCCAAAAATAAATAAATAAATAAATAAAATAGGCTGGGGGTATAGCTTGGAGGTAGAATGCCCCTGGGTTCAATCCCCAGTACCACCACCAAAAAAAAAAAAAGAACCTGATAGGGCACTGTGGTACATGCCTGTAATCCCAGGGACTCATGAGGCTGAGGCAGGGGGATTGCAAGTTTGAGGCCAGCCTGGGCAATTTAATGAGATCCTGACTCAAAATAAAAAGGACTAGGGATATAGCTCAGTGTAAGAGTGCCTGCCCAGCATGTACCAGGCACTGGGTTCAATCCTCAGTACTAAACAAACAAACAAACAAACAAACAAACAAAGCCTGCTGGGCCTGGTAGAACAGGCCTGTAATCCTAGTACTTGGAGGCTGAGACAGAGGCTCACAGGTTTTCAGCCAGTCTCAGCAATTTAGTGAGGCTATTTGCAACTTAGTGAAACCCTGTTTCAAAATTAAAAATTAAAACTAGGCTGGGGGTGTAGCTCAGAGGCAGAATGCCCCTGGGTTCAATCCTCAGTACCATAAAACAACAACAAATCTGTCTTCTCCACCACTTTTGGGGTCTTATTCAATTCTTAATCACCAGAACCTAGGATTGGGAATTAACTCATTAATTGATAGCTGGAAGGAACAAGGCAGGAGAGAGACAGGGAGACTCACATTTGTAAGCCTCCGCCTTAAGAAAAGAGGAAGAATTCTGAGTTGGTGAAAAATACCTGTTTGTTGTGCCCTGGATTCAGGTGGCTGGGAACATTTAATAATCAGCTCAATAATAATCAGCTCCAAAGCATCACTCAAAGATGATTTTAGATGAAACATTCAAACAGGACTTCTGCACACTTCAACACAGTCCTGGAGCCTTGCTCTTTGTGTGTGTGGATATGTGTGTGTGTGTGGTACTGGGAATTGAACCCAGGGGCATTCTACCTCCAAGCTTCACTCCCAAGCCTTTTTATTTTGAAACAGGGCCTCGCTAAATTGCTGAGGGTCTTGCTAAATTGCTGAGGCTGGCCTCAAACCTACAATCCTCCTGCCTCAGTCTCCCAAGTACTAGGATTACAGGTGTGCACCACCAGGGGACTCTCAGGATTGGCATTTGCAGGAAATTGGATGACCTCCTCCTTAAATTCATCCTTGCCCTGGCCCTTCCAGGACTTAAGTGGGGAGTCTACTACTCACTTATGCTGGAAATTAAAAATTCACAGCTGCCGGGCGTGGTGGCGCACGCTTGTAATCCCAGTACTTGGGAGGCGGAGACTGGAGGATCTGGGTTCATGGCCAGCCTCAGCTACTTAGTGAGGCCCTCCGCAACTTTGTGAGACCCGGTTTCAAAATAAAGTATAAAAAAATAGGGCTGGGGGTGTGGCTCCGAGGTAAAACGCCCCTGGGTTCAATCCCTGGTACCGCAAAAAAATAAAAAAATAAAAATAAAAATTCACAGCTGTGTAAAACAAAGTTCCATGTAGGAGAGTGTATTCATTTCCTAGAGTTGCTGTAACAAATACAATCCTGAGTCACCTACCGATGGTTCTGAGAAATGCATCATTATGCAGTTTCTTTGCTGTGCAAACAGCAGTGTGTACTACACAAACCTAGTTGGGATATGTCAATCACTCAACATAGCCTCTGTTAGTCAGCTTTCTGTTACTGTAAAAATACCCAAGAAAATCATCTTTAAAAGGAGGAAAGGAGCAGGGTGTGGGGGCACACAAGGCTGTAACTGGAACTCCTCCTGAGGCTGAGGCAGGAGGATCCCAAGTTCAAGGTCAGCCACCACTCCAGCTTTTTAGCTTCCTTATAATCTTATGGGAAGCCGGGCGTGGTGGTGCACGCTTGTAATCCCAAATTGTTGAGGCTGGCCTCGAAACTGCAATCCTCCTGTCTCAGCCTCCCAAGTACTGGGATTACAGGTGTGTGCTACCACCCCCGGCTGAGTTAGTTCTTTTTGTTGGCTCTGAGGGAGAATCTGTTTCCTGCCCCTCTTCTTGATCCTCAGCCTACAATGTGCCGGTACTAGAAAATTGCTCTGATATTAATTTCTAGTAAAATGTAAAAGGCAGTCATTCAGGGAGGGAGAGGTGGTAGCTCTGTTACATTCCAAGAGCTCCCCCTCCCTTCTTCTTCTGCCCCTTTGTTCTAAATGATTAACCCATAGTAAGAATGTAAAAGCAATTAAAGCCTTCTAGCCTTAGAAGCACGTAGAGACTTAAGAGCACCATAGAGGCAGTTAAGGCTTTAGCCCCAAAGATCACAGTGACTCTGCCTAGCACATTTTAAAATGGTAAAGATAACAAGGGCCTTATACCTTGCTCTTAGAGATTATACGCAGCTGCACTGGCTACATCTAGTGCCTCTGTTTACCTCCTATTCTTTGTGACTCGGCCTCAATCTGAGAAAGGCAAACTCCATGTGTTACATCAAAGTGCCCATAGTTGATAGACATCCAACACAGCCCAATACAATAGGGGTAAAAACAAGGTAGATAAGCGACCTTGGCACTTAGTAAGTGCACTTAGTAGACTAGAAGGCACCACTTGCCTAAGGAATAAGTTATGCCTAAGAAATAAGTTACTAGTTCATTGCCTTGGTAATGCTTGCTGATAAGAACATATAATGTGAAAACTGTATTTAAGGGGCTGGGGTCAGAGGGAGGGCAGATTTCCACTTTTGGGCTCTCCAGAGGGTCTTCCAGGTACGCTGCTTTTTCTCTTCTCTTTTCTATTTCCTACTGACTTTGTAATAAAAATCTGTTAAAGCTGCAACCGAGTTGCCTGTTAGTTTTAATTCCTCTTTTCAGACAATCTGATCTGAATTGAAGGGAAAGAGCCCACAGCGCCACTCCCACCGTAACAACAATACTTGGCATTTTTTGGCTTATAGATGCATCACTCCAATCTCTGCTTCTGTCTTTACATGGCATCTCCCTGTGACTTCGTATGGCCAAGGAAGATTAGGGCCAACCCTACTCAGTATGACATCATTTCAACTTTTGTAGGACATCTGTAATAACCCTGTTCCCAAATAAAGTCACTTTCTTTTTTTTTTTTTTTGCGGTACTGGGGATTGAACCCAGGGGTGTTCTACCTCCGCGCTACACCCCCGGCCCTATTTTTTATACTTTATTTTGAAACCGGGTCTCACGAAGTTGCGGAGGGCTTCACTAAGTAGGGAGAGAGAAAGAGAGACAGAGAGAGAGAGAGAAAGAGCGAGAGAACTGAGGCTGGCTGCGAACGCGGATCCTCCGGTCTCCGCCTCCCAAAGTACTGGGATTACAAGCGTGCACCACCACGCCTGGCTTCCCAAATAAAGTCACTTTCTGAGGTTCTGTGGTTAGGACTTCAACATATCTGTGTGTGTGTGTGTATGTGTATGTGTGTGTGTGTGTGTGTGTGTGTGTGTGTGTGTACATAATTCAACCCATAATAGAGAGGAAAACAAAACGATTTTACATCAATTTTGAGAGCTGCTTCTCTCTAATTATCCTTATTTTTGTTTAGAGAAGGTGGTCACAAGCTGGTGATCTAGGGCCAGATTTACCTTCCTAGGCATGTTTAAGCCAGAGTCCCTAACATTTCCTCTATCTTATACTAGCCACTCCACTAAACTGCATTGCCTGTCTGTTCCTTAAAGGAGTTTTCATTCGTGACCCTTAGTTTAGAACTTGGGGCCTCAGAGAGTGTCTTCATTGTTTTACCATCTTAGAACTATCCTGAGAGGCACAAGTGTGTTCCTGTCACAGGAAAACATGATAATTCTGTGGAAAGTCCTGAGGACTGTACCACAAAAAAAAAAAAAAAAGAGACAAAGACAGGTTTAATTCAAGAAAAGTGGAGATACAGGTTCAAGGGGCCACCTCGAGAGTGTGAGAGCGGCCGGGATCTTTTACAATCCTTTTCTTATAATGCACTGGAGAGGGGTTGGCTAGGGGCACATGGCGGGAAATGGGGCAACATGGGATGGTGGTCTCCTTTCTTTGAATCTTCAGACTAAAAAAAGGTGAGAATTCCTTTGGAATAGGAATCCCAGGGAGCGGAGGCGGAGCCAGGGTACAGGGCAAATGTGTGATTTCCTCCGGGACCTTCTTTCCAGGAAATCAAGGCTCTGACAAAAGGTGAAACTCTTCTTTGGGATCTAATTGCCTCAGGAATTTCAGGTATTGAGCTAGGCCTTTATGATTTAAAAGTGTGGACTTGGCTTTTGCCTAAGAATGAACAAGCTCTATTAAAGTGAAACTAAAGATTATGAAATTTTTTAGATTTTAAAACTGTACTTCCTTTCCTTCCCAATTTGTCTCCTTTCTACCTAAAATTTTATTTCTTCTATTCTACCTCATTTCCACTTCACTGACCAGGAAACAGAGGCCCAGACAGTAAAGTGACCCACCGGGACCACACAGTTGGAAGCCGAAGAGCCAGGGCTCCAACCATCTCCAACCTCCCGGTTTTGGCTCTAGGTCCCCAACACTCAAATACTGCAGGGAGTTCTCATGAACCCCAATCTCATTTCACTAGCGAGATCTTTTCTCTTCCTTTTTTTTCTTTTTTTTTTTTGTGTGTGTGCAGCACTGGGGATTGAACTCAGGGACATGCTACCTCCGAGCTAAACCCCTGGCCCTATTTTATTCTTTATTTTGAAACAGGGTCTCACTAGGTTGTGGAGGGCCTCACTAAGCTGCTGAGGCTGGCTGCGAACCTGTGAGCCTCCTGTTTCAGCCTCCCAAGTACTGGGATTCCAGCTTGTGCCACCATGCTAGGCTCCTAGCTAGATCTTAAAAGTAGCAAATGCTAGCATTCTTGAGTCTTTTTTTTGCGATACCAGGGATTGAACCCAGAGGCGTTTTACCTCCGAGCTACACCATCAGCCCTATTTTTTATTCTTTATTTTGAAACAGGGTCTCACTAAGTTGTGGAGGGCCTCACTGAGTAGCTGAGGCTGACTATGAACCTGGATCCTCCGGTCTCAGCCTCCCAAGTACTGGGATTACAAGTGTGCACCACCACGCCCGGCTTTATACTTTTTTTGAAACCGGGTCTCAACAAGTTGCAGAGGGCCTCACTAAGTAGCTGAGGCTGGCCGAGAACCCAGATCCTCCGGTCTCCGCCTCCCAAGTACTGGGATTACAAGCGTGCGCCACCACACCTAGCTTTTAGTCTTGAAGACTTTAAAAAACAGGCACATTCCTGGTGGAAAACCTTTTCAGATGTTCCTTCCAGAGAGAAGAAAGTGTAATAATGTATTGTCTAAGGTAAGAAAAGTCTGGTTTTGAGCTTGGCCAAACTTTCCTTCTCCAGGTGTGCAAAAAACATGAACGGAACCAGATGTGGAGCAATCTTCAGAGAAGGTCTCACTGAAGGGCTGAGCCCTTCCCTGATCTCCTGTTTGGAGATGTTGCCTCCATCAAGGAAGTGGTTCTTAGACTTCTTTGTTTGGTTGCTCTTTTGAGAACTAGATCATTTTTCTCGATCTTTTTCCTAGAAAAATGTACTTCCAAATGTGAGGGGTTGGAGCAAAATTACTTGGTATTTCCTTTAATACTTGGTATTCAAAAATGTGAGCAAAATCAGCTTGGCATGGTGGTGCATGCCTGCAATCCCAGTGCTTGGGAAGCTGAGACAGGAGGATTGCAGGTTCAAACCAGCCTCAGCAGTTTAGCAAGCCCCTCAGCAACTTGGTGAGGCCCTGTTTCAAAACAAAAACTAAGGCCTGGTGTGGTAGCGCATGCTTGTAATCCCAGTACTTGGGAGGCTGAGACCCGAGGATCCAGGTTTGCGGTCAGCCTCAGCAACTTAGTGAGGCCCTCCGCAACTTCGTGAGACCCAGTTTCAAAATAAAGTATAAAAAAGTAGGGCCGGGGGTGTAGCTCGGAGGTAGAACCCCCCTGGGTTCAATCCCCGGTACCGCAAAGGATGTAGCTTGGAGGTAGAATGCCCCTGAGTTCAATTCCTGGTACCACAACATAAATAAATAAATAAATAAATAAATAAATAAATAAATAAATACATACATACATACATAAATACATAAATACACAAATACATACATAAATACATAAATACATAAATACATAAACACATAAATAAGCATAGTTAATCTGGGTTTTTTAATTTATTCTTCTTGGTGCTCAAAGGGTCATTTCAATGTGAAAGCTTTATGTATTTTTCCTCTCTAGGAAATGATCTATTACTTTCTTCCTTCCATTTGCTCTGTTCCCTTATGCTGGACATCAATAAAATAGAATAGTAGAACATCTGGATCCATCTTGTATGCCTCTTAACTTTTGTTTTGTACTTCCCACCTTTGTTCTGTTGAACTGCATCTCAGGAGAATTCTCAGCTAATCTTTCAATCATGCTATTCACTCTTTCTTTTTTTTTTTTGTGGTACTGGGGATTGAACTCAGGGGCTTTCAACCTCCAAGCTGCACCCCCAGCCCTATTTTATTTTTATTTTGAAACAGGTCTCGCTAGGTTGATGAGAGTCTCACTACTTGCTGAGGCTGGCTGCGAACCTGCAATCCTCCTGTCTCAGCCTCCCAAGTACTGGGATTACAAGTGTGCACCACCACGCCTGGTTTTCACTTTTCTTTTTTCTTTTTTTTTGCGGTACTGGGGATGGAACCCAGGGGCATTCTACCTCCGAGCTACACCTCCGGCCCTACTTTTTTATTCTTTATTTTGAAACAGGGTTTCACTAAGTTGTGGAGGCCTCACTAAGTAACTGAGGCTGGCCATGAGCCCGGATCCTCCGGTCTCAGCCTCCCAAGTACTGGGATTACAAGCGTGTGCCACCACGCCCGGCTTGGCTTTCACTTTTTTTTTTTTTTTTTTTTTTTT
>PVJS01060790.1:0-11155 GCA_004027185.1 Glis glis | reverse complement strand
TCTCTCTCTCTCTCTCTCTCTCTCTCTCTCTCTCTCTTTCTATCTCTATCTCTATCTCTCTCCCTCCCTCCCTCCCTCTCTCCCTCTCTCTCCTTCCTGGCCACCATGAGGTGAGCCACTCTCAGATCATTTTCTTTTACCCAATTCATTAGTGAATAACTCTCCTCTCTTTGAAAAAAGTAAAATTCTCCCCAAAAGAAGATCGTTCCCAAAGTAGGAGAAGAAAACCTGAACATTTTAGTTCCAGGATAAAAGGCCTGTATTCTGTTTTCCCATTGCCTCTAATAATAGTCACAACAAATTTTCCCATGAAGGGGTAAGTTAACAGAGAACCAAATGTCTGTCAAAGCAGAAAAAAAATATTATTTGCTTAAAGTACCAAGTAAAATAGGGGTTATACCAATAGAGGCAATGCAAAAGTGTCCCTCAGTGCTGTGATTTAGTTGCCTCTGGTCAGAGAACCTAATATTTCTGGAAACAGCATTTCTGGTTTTGCAGCACTAAGTACAACTAAAGATATCCCTGGAATATTATGAGTCTAATTACTTACTAGATTTGCATTCATATTAAGTCCTAAATACTTTTCTAACAAAATTTTAAAACTTCACTTAAAAATAAGTTATAAGCCAGGCGTGGTGGCACACACTTGTAATACCAGTACTTGGGAGGCGGAGACCAGAGGATCCAGGTTCGTGGCCAGCCTCAGCTACTTAGTGAGGCCCTCCGCAACTTAGTGAGACCCTGTTTCAAAATAAAGAATAAAAAATAGGGCTGGGGGTGTAGCTCGGAGGTAGAATGCCCCTGGCTTCAATCCTTGGTACCGCCAAAAAAAAAAATAAGTTATAATGTTTATCATCATAAGCTCCTCAAAAACAGGAGATGTGTAGGTAGAATTCTTAACTAGGTTGATCACCCCCTGGCATGTAATGTATCACCCTTCACTAATGAGCTCGCCACCACTCTGACATGAACAAAATGAGCTCTCTGAACTAGACCCTGTGCCAAGTGTCAGAACAGAATTAGGCACAGGCTTGTGTTTATCGAAGAACCTAGAGATGAGTGGGGAAATATAAATCTAGCTCTTAACCCAATTCAATCATCTTCGCCTCGCGATACCTGGAGCGTGTGAATATTCTCCCAGTCAACAAGGACGAACACCTGTCCTTCAGGAGAATGACTTCAGTGTTAGATTGTTTGCCACACAGCTGTCATTAAAATCTCAGCAAGAAAACTGATAGGCCAGAGAGACTGTCTAATAAAGGATAGATTAACTTTCATTCCTCAAGATATTCCCAGCTTGGTCCCTATAGACGGTGAGCTCATCCGAAAACTATATGCCTGGACTTTATTACTGCGCTCCCTCTAGACTTGTCTCTTCTCAGAATCATGACTTCACCCCATGCCAACAGACTTCAATCAGGATCGACTTATGGTCATGAGTAAACTAGCTGCGCTTCCTGGGGCTTCAACCATTATGTCATTCATACTTCTCTCAGCACCGGGATAAATCTTATGGCTCACAATGACTAGAATGTTTTCCTCCAGTGGAGGAAAAAACATCAGTTTTGTATCCTCGGCACCTTCATTATGAGGAGAAATGCAGTTCAAGGTAAGGTTTTAAATTCACAAGTAACAAGTCTTACTGGGTTGTTTAAACAAAAACTAGAAAATGTTACAGTAATGCACTGTCTTTTGAGGACAACATTATAGGAATATTTTGGGGGTACTGATGATTAAACCCAGGGGCATTCTACCTCTGAGCTACACCCCCAGCCCTTTTTTAAAATTATTATTGAAACAGGATCTCGCTAAGTTGCTGAAGCTGGCCTCAACCTGCCATTCTCCTGTCTCAGCCTCCCAAGTACTGGGATTACAGGTGTGCACCACTGCACCGGGCTATGGGCATCACTTTAATATTTGTATAAACAAAATTCTGTTCAGAATGGACCAGAAGTAGGAATTGAATTTTTAAACATTCTTACACTCTTCAAGAAGAGAATACTGACCTCCTGCTTATGAAGGAAATTATATAACATAGTAGAAAGTGTTCATGCTCACACATATCCAACACAGCAGTACTTCTAGTGTCATCACCTGCAAATAGATTCCAGTCTGTGGGTATTAGATGATATTATGGAAATGCTGCTACTTTATTGATTATATAATATTGTGGTAAAGCATATTTTAAGCTCTCATGCTCAAGATAAAATACAAAAGTATTTACTGATAGCATAATATGACATCCAGGATTTGCTTTTAAAATACCCTAGAAAAAGCCGGGCATGGCACAGATGGGCTAACTTCTGAAACGATCTGCTTCCCTGGACCCTGGTGACACTGGCAACGTGCCATGGGAACACACGAGTATGACCATTCTGGGAGGATTCCCAGAGATGGTCACATGGAAGCTGAGCCCCAATGACTAAGAGGGGAAAGGGAAAGAACACATCGCAGATTTTTAAAAAGCAAGTCATTTGGTGTGATTGAAAATGATGTTAGAAGGACAACTAGAGGCTCTACTGGAATAGGTGATTTTGGTCTTAAGGAATTGGTAGAAAAGTAACTAAAGAATTTTTAACAGGAATATAATGTGATCTGCCCTGTTTTTGTTGTTGCTGTTGGGTTTTTTTTCTGTGTGTGTGTGTGTGTGTGTGTGTGTGTGTGTGTGTGTGTGTTTTACTGGGGATTGAACCTAGGGGCATTTTAACTCTGAGCTACACCCCCAGTCCTATTTTATATTTTATTTTGAAAGAGGGTCCTACTAAGTTGCTGAAGCTGGCCTCGAACCTGCGATCCTCCTGTCTCAGCATCTCAAGTAGTAGGACTACCAGCATGCACCACGCCTGGCTTGATCTGCACTGTTTTATGGAAAGAAAACTGGCAGGAATGTGGATGGATTAGCAGAGCCCGGTACTGCTTAGAGAAACATCACTCAAGCAGTACACTATCCCAGCAGAGACCCTGAGGCGTATCTCTGTATACAACAAAAGGATATCATTGTTTCCCACTGGAGGGATTTATTAGAAGACAAAATTTAAAATATATTCTCAGCTGGAACACAAAGAAATATTATAGGCCAACAATAGACAATATAGAAAAGTCACAGAAAGGGGAAATAATAAAAGTAGTTAATAAAGATTTGGGAAAACATAGTCACCTTCACTAGAAATTAACAAATTTTTAAAGCAACATGACACCTATTCAAACTTATCAGATTGGCCTAGATTTTTTTTATGATAATACTCAAAGTTGTGATGATGTTGTGGGAAAAAATACTTTCTTTTGTTCAGATACAAGGATAAATTAGCAAACTTCCTGGGAAGCAATTTAACAATATGTATTAAGAACAGTTAAAAAAAACTAAGACCCAGTCAGGTGTGATGGTGCACAGTACTTAAGAGGCTGAGACAGGAAGATTGCAGGTTCAAGACCAGCTTCAGCAACTAAGTGAGACTCTCAGCAACCTAGTGAGACCCTGTTTCAAAACAAAAAAAATCAAAAAAGAATTGGGGTGTTACTCGCAGGTAGAATGTCCCTGAGTTTAATGCCCCAGTACCACCACCAAAAAAAAAAATTAAACCCCTTTTTGTGCTTAGACTCCCTAGAAATACAGTTCTAAAAAAATAATTGGAGATGCACATAAAATTTACATTCAAAGATGTTCCTCTATGAGGTACTTAGAAAAACAAAAAATCAGAAACGATTATCTAAAAATTGAGTAATGACTAATTATAGCATATCTATTATACAGTCATTAAAATATGTTTTTAAATAATTTTAAGGTCGTATATGATTTAGCATGTCAAAAGAAAAAAGCAAAATACAAAATCGTATATATTGCCTGGGCTTTTGCATATATACATATTTGCAAGAACAAACTAACACACCAATGAGAAATACTTTTCTCTAAAAAGTAGACATTTTTACTTTTCTGGGTTTTTTAACATTTTATTTGTTTCATTTTAGTTAAAGGTTCACCTCTTCTAGGAAGCCTCCGACAACCCCCGACTAGGCTAAGTACCTCCTGTTTAGTACTTCCATGGTAGTTGGCAAATGCCTTCAATATCATAGACATTATTTTGTGACTATCCATTTTTTTTTCTCTCTCCTCCACTAAATTTTAGTCAGAAAACCAGGAATGGTGCATTAATTATCTTTGATATATAGTAATCAGTATTTGGGGATCTAAGACAGGCTAAAGATTTGTTCGGAGCAACCATGATGTGTCTGGTATTACTAGTGCTGACACAATAATTCAAATGGCCTCAACCAGGCTGGCTACATTGTTGAGCACTATCCGTTTTTCCAATCCAAGCAAAAAGAATCAGGGTGTAAGCAGAAGCTACAACCCTCTCCCCTCTCTAACCTACGGCATGAACTGGAGTGCTCACATGAACCCACTCTCCCCAGACACAGCAGGCCTCGTTAAATCTAGCTTTTGGTGCCCCATGTCCCACTGACCTGGGCCAAGGATTGGTATATCAAATGGTGGTTCCATTTCTCATACTTTGGAAATAAGAGGAATGATACGGGCCTTCCAATGCAAATCATTTATTACTCATTATTCAAATGCCAAAGTCTGTAGGGTTTTTTCCCCACTCCCTGGAGATATCTATGATTGGTGGGGGGGTGACTAGAGTAGACTGATGTTTTCCATTAGGAAGATGAAACCTTTCCACCAAAAAGTTGCCCTTTTAGTTATTTTCTAGAAAATTCTCTACATGTGTGTTCCACCCAGCTGTGGGATAAAGTTTTTCTGCTTCGTAGCAATGACAGACCAGCTGCCCATTCCCCATAGGCCTCTCTGCTTTCCACCTATCAAGGGGTTTCAAGGCCTTTGGTTTTATTTACAGTCTGTAAAAAATATGTCTAAATATGTGTATGAGCTATCTTCTCTCTTCTAAATTTCTTCTCTAATTATAAGAGCCACTACTGAGGACTTTATTTTCAACTTAGATAATCAGGAGATTTCATACCAGGGATGGGACCAATGATAAGGTAGATATGAGTAGAACTTCGACTAGTTTGGCATCATGAGTACCAGATCAGAAACTGAATGCCGACAAATCTTCATGGTAATTATAAGTATCTATGCTATAGTCCTTTGCATGTTTGTTCACATAAGCGCTAATCCCTACATTTTTAGCTATCCAATTCTTGAAAATTGTCTCTAATAGGGTCTCTGTTGAATATTGTTTTCATAGCATTGTTTATATCTTAATTCCAGTTTTCTAGCTTCTTCATACTTGAAAGGAAAGTGAGAAAAGAGATCCAGAGAGAGGGCAAAATTTAGAATACAGAGAAAGAAAAAAGAGAAGAGGAGAAGAGGAAGGAGGAGTGGGAGTGAAAGGGCAAGGGAAGGAGAAGATATTCCTCAAAATACAATAAAAGGGTCTCCCCGGTAGTCCCAAGTATGGAAAGAAAGTACAACAGCATCCCGTGCCTTGGCATCAAGAAAAATTGAGACCAAAGGCTCAAAAAATACAAAAAAAGAAAATAGTCTTTTGAAACTACTTTTCATAATGATGGATCAGGTGCAAAAAGAGAAAGTCCAACAAAGAAAACAAGACGTTTGCTGAGAAATAGTTCTCAAAGTGAGAAGTGACGTAGTGCACTAGTTATCTGATGGTGTACAAATGAAGGAACCTTTTCCTATTTTTTATTTGTCTTGCTCTTACCGGAAATTTAGACTGTAGGTTTTTTTTTAAATATTAACCTGTTTGTTGCACCCAAGTTTCAGAGGAATTTATATGAAAAGATGGCAGATTTCCTTTAAAAACATCTACCTGGCAATTTAACACATGGAACTGCGATCCCTAGACCTACTTCTAAGGAAGCCGGGTGTGCAAAGCTGAGTCCTCCCAGCTTACGTCTGGACCGGCCTCTCCCTGGCTGAGAGAGACAGTAAACAGATCATATGGTAGAGGCCGGTAATTTCCAACAGACACTTAATAACTGAGTCTAGAAAGAAAAGAGAAAAAAAAAACTTCATCTCCCCACTTTTGGCAGAAAACTTTATGTATGTTTTTTTATATATATTTTAAAACTATTTACAGTTCATATGGTTTCCAGACCTGCTCTCCAAAGCACCATCCCCTGCCTGCATCACTCAGCGCTCTGCATGGGATTTCCTCCAGCGGCCGCCCAGAGGAGCATCGGCCTGGGATTGGACTGGGAGATGAAGCCTTATATGTAGCAGTGCAAGGGGAGCGCGCATCTGAACGCAAATGCCCAGAGAGGGGCAAAGTGGCCAGAGGAGACCAGGGCGAACACCCTCCACCAGCCAGGCCATCTGGAAAGTGCAGCTAGGAGGCGAAGGCCTGCTGCAGACCCCAGCAAGCCCAACTCCGCTGCCGCACCCCTAGAGCTGCCCGGACTCCCACAGTTTTGTCTGATGTGCTGGGGGAGGCTGTGAATGAAACAGTAAGTACTGCTTCAAGCACTCTGCTCATTCAGCAAGGAAGCCCATTAGGTGATGTCAGACACTGTTCTGTGTGTGTTGAAGGGTGGCCTTGCCAAATGACTCTCCGTGACACAGAATACCAGGATTAAAGAGAAATTAGGAGCCAGGCATGGTGGCACATGCTTGTAATCCCAGTATTTGGGAGGCTGAGACAGGAGGATCGCAGGTTTGCAGCCAGCCTCAGCTACTTAGTGAGGCCCTCTGCAACTTAGTGAGACCCTGTTTCAAAATAAAGAATAAAAAATAGGGCCGGGGGTGTAGCTCGGAGGTAGAACGCCCCTGGGTTCAATCCCCAGTACTGCAAAAAAAAAAAAAAAGAAAGAAAGAAAGAGAAATTTGGTATCCGAGGACCCCAGATACTCAAGTGGCAATGATAGCAGACACAATGTGCAAAAAACCCGGGAGGTAAGGACACCTCCCCCTTCCCTGTGATTAGTTTCAGAGAAGAATTGAGGAGAAATACCTAAAAGATATTTTCTACTTTGGCCTGGGAAGTGATATCATGAGCCTGATTAATTTTTTGCTCACCCAATATATAATTATTGACTATCAACTGCATGCTGGACAGTATTCAGTTGGTGACAGAAGTGCAGGGACGGTCTCAGTCTCAAGTAATCCGCAGTAGTAATGAGAACAGACAGACAAAAAAGGTAACAACAGACGGCAAAAGGTAACCAGCCCCTGCCTGCCTCTTCCCCGGCCTCTCTCCATTAGCTTCTCCCAATGGAGCAGGCATGAGGTTTTCCAAAGACAAAATTGTCCATGTATTCCCTCTGTTCTTAGAGGAAAGTCCCACACTCTTGAAGACCTGGCAGGGTCTGGCTTCTCTCTGCTTCTCTTGGACTTCCTCTCGGGGCTTCCATGACTCAGTCACTCATAATCACCATCTTCCCTCCCTCCGCAGGGCCTTGCACATGCTGTTCCTCTGTCTCAAATTCTCTTTCTCCTCTCCTTGCTCCCGCCCACATCACCTTCGCCAGATTAACTTCTAGTCATCATTAAGTCCTCAGCTCAAATTTACTACTTCCTCAAAGAACCCATTCCTAAACTGCCTCATCTGACTGCCTACCACTCCCCCCACACACACACACACATTAAAAAAAAAAAAAACTTTTTTTAAGCCAGATATGGTGACGCACACCTGTAATCCGAGCCAGCACTTGGAGGGCTGAGACAGGAGACTCTCAGGTTGGAAGCCAGCCTCAGCAACTTAGTGAGATCCTGTTTCAAAATAAATAAAATTATGTATAACTACAATGCACCAATAAATGAATATGTTTAAAAAATAAATAAATAAATAAATAAAATTAAAAAGGGTTGGGGGGTGTAGCTCTGAGATAGAATGCCCCTGGGTTCAATCCCTAGTACCAAGAAGAAAAAAAAAAGGCTTTCTTTAGAATGATATCCATTCCTTTAGCAGCACTTGGCTTGGATTGCAATTGCACTCTACCTAACGTGACTATCTTATTAAAACTACCTCCCCCATTAGACGCTAAGCTCCAAGATTGTGAAGATCATGTCTGTTTGGGTTTGTCTGTGTTTCTGGCACATAAAACAATGTCTGGAGCACCATAAGCACTCAATAAATACCGACGAATAAATGAAAGGTGAGGAGACTATGAGGACACCATGTGCTACGATAGAGATGAGCACAGGATGTGGGAGTGTCTAGTCAGGGCATTAACTCTGGTAGCCTCAGCCTCTGAATTGCCTCCTGGAATATTTTGCTGCAGTGTCTTCCATCTGGAATATAATATTCCCATTGCTAGGAGATTGTTAAACTTCATCTTTTTTCCCTAACCCACTTTGTAAGTTACTGTCATATATGTGACTTTCCCCTTCCACAATCCTCTCCACCATCATCGCCATTGTATCCATCCCTGTATTTCCAACTTCCCACTCTCTGTTCAGTCTTTTTGCTATGTAGAGTCACTGACTTCCCTTCTCTGGCTCCTCATCACCATGACAAAGCTGAAGAGAATCACGGAATCATAGTATTTAAGGGCAGAAAGGGACTTTGAAATATCTGGCCCAAAGGTATTCAAACTTCTATGTACATGCGAATCCCATGAGATGCTTGTTAAAAATAGAGTTCCAGGTTCCAGACCCAGAAATCTTGATTCAGGAGGTCTGGCAAGCACCCATGACTCTGCACATAGAGTGGCTCAGACCTAGGAAGTCCTCAGACCCCACCTGGGGAAGCACTGTCTAGTCCAATGGCATTCACGGAGACCCCTCAGGAGCCACCCAAAGAGTAAGAAGACAGCCGAGGGCCCCTCTCTGAGTGCCCCCACCCCAATTTCATCCTGAGCAGCAAAATGTGTGTCTGTTCTATATATTGGACTTTCACCTAAGTTTTCATTTAGAAAGGGTTCTGTTGAGTGGAAAAAGAAGACTCTAGAAATGAATGATATCCAACTCCCTGGTTTTACAGATGAGAGAACTCAGTCACACATCCAATTAGTGACAGAGCTGGAAACAGTCCCCAGCCTCCTGTCACCAGGGTGGGGGGCTCTTCACAATACTCTCCTGCCCCGTGGGGTAGAAAGACCACAGAGCTTCTCGCTGATGCTCCATCCAACAGGCTTAGAATGAGCAGCCTGCATGTGAAGATGGTACTCATGGCTCGACCATATCTCACCAGAGCACATCGCTGGAAAGATGGGAGAGGCGTGGGGAGAGGGTGGATTTATCCTGGTTCATCTATTGATATTTTTCATCCGACATGTTCTCAGCCTCCTTCTGAAACAAACTTGTGAAGGGCTCATCATCCTTTATGGCCTGGACTCTTCTCTGGTTTTCCTCCACTCCCCCCTCCGCCCACCCCCATCATTCAGTTAGCTCAACAGTCGATCTTTGCTGAGGGCCAGGTCTTTCATTGGTTATTCTGAGATAACAATATATCTGCCACCAGCCTCCCAAAGCTTGTGTTAGGATCCCCGCAGTGTGTGTACCCAGAGCACCTCGTGCTACCTCTATCACTGCACATACTGCTATAAAATAATAGTCCCTGGATTTGTCCACCTCTTGCCCTACACACTAGCTCCTTGAAGGAAGAAAAATGGGCCATAATATCTCATTCTGAGTACCTAGCAGAGTGGATGGTACAGAAAAGTGTTAGAATAGTGTAGATTGGATGAACAGATGGGTGACTGCACAAATCCCTGCCTGTATACTCAGTGCCCCTGTAAAACTTCTACTGGGTATCGCTGACTAAGCCCTAGCACATGTTGACTGACACTCAGAGCAAACTCGATGGTCTGGATAAAACCCGCTAGCTGTTGCCAACATATCCCCTTAAATCTCTACTGCCGTTCAAGTGCTCTCCTCCCTGCACCCTCACTAATCTCAGTTCCATTACAATCCTTAGATTTTCTTTTTCTCCCTTCAAATTCCAAAAACTGGGTTTAACACTGGGGACATTAGGCAAATTTAAAATTCAATAGATATGTATTGTGAAGAAGTGCTCATTTATTTTCCAAAGATTACAGAAAACTACATTAAGTGATAAAGGGGGATAAATACAAGGAGCCCCGGCTAGAAAAAGAGACTGGAGCCAACTACATTTGAATGGTAAATGGGGAAGGGAAGATTAAAATGGCCAGCAGCAGAAAAGAATGTCTGGGGATGAAAACTGTGGGGCTTCCACATCGTTTGCCAAAGGGGATGTGATATATACCTCCTCCATCATCTCCTCCCCAAAACCTGCGGTCAACTCTCTCTCACTCTGTAAGGCTGTTATGTGAGGGGGCTTTCTGAAGGAGCTTCAGGAGAAAGAGGAAGCAGCTGACATCTGGGTTACATAAACTAAAAAGAAGTTAGGGGATGCCACTGAAAACCCATGTGCGGAGCTTTGAAAGTGTTACAATTTCCTGTTATTTCAAGATGCACCTGGTTTGGGGAAATAGTCACCGTTTAGAAATTTAATCTTTAAAAAATTATATCCATGCAACATAATAATTGATTACGATGCAAAATTGTTTATGAGGACTGTAACAATCACATGGCTCTCATGCAGAAACCAGCCCATTGGCAAATGGGTCCTTCCATCTGCAAAGCTGACAAGCAGAAACTGCCCAAGAAATGATCAATCCAAGGCTTAGGAAGCTGAAATTAGTTTATGGAGAGTGAAACTATTTTTGAAGCACTTTTGTTGTGAGTTATCAGCATGAGTTAAAGATTAATTCCTCTTTTGGAATTTCGCTGCATCCTAACAGCACTTAAAACAACTCCCACTTGTTTGCTTTTGAACTCATTGATTTAAGACCATAAAAGTGTGTTTTGTTAACATTGTTTAAAAAAAGAAGAATCAAGTCATTTTCTCCTTAAATTTTCTTTCAAAGCTGCAGGTCTCTTCATGTAGACCCTAAGTAGCTGTCCCCTAGACCCACCGGTAAGATCATAATGTAAAAATAATATGGGCGGGATGGAGATTATAAAAGAAAAATCTCAGTTGGCATGGTGGCACATGCTTGTAATCCCAGTACTTGGGAGGCTGGGATAGGAATATTGCAGGTTCATGGTCAGCCTCGGCAACTTAGTGAGGCCCTCCGCAACTTTGTGAGACCCTGTTTCAAATTAAAAAATAAAATAGGGCTGGGGTGTAGCTCTGAAGTAGAATGCCTCTGGGTTCAATACCCAGTACCAGAGAGAGAGAGAGAGAGAGAGAGAGAGAGAGAGAGAGAGAAGAAG
>PVJS01060789.1:0-11156 GCA_004027185.1 Glis glis | reverse complement strand
CCCCCGGCCCCTGGCCCGGGATCGGGGCCCACCGCCGCTCTCAGCGCTGCCGCCGGGAAGGTGCCTCAGGCGTCGGCCATGAAGCGGAGCGACCCGCATCATCAGCACCAGCGGCACCGCGACGGCGGCGAGGCCCTGGTCAGCCCCGACGGCACCGTCACCGAGGCGCCGCGCACAGTCAAGAAGGTACTGTGGCCCGGCTGCCTCTCTCGGAGAGGGAGGCAGAGAAGGGAGGGGAACCGCAGGTCCTCTCGGCACCGCGGCACCTTCCTTCCACGCTCTCCCTTCTGCTCTTAGGAGCAGAGAGACCCTTTGCCCCTAAACCCACTCTCAGAGCTGCCCCCGGGGCTGGGAAGCGGAGACTCCAGGTGGCACGGCCGTACTTGGCTGCGAATAACATGGAGGTAGCGCTCTCCCCTACTACTTGGAATAGGCAGGAGGAGGAGAGGCACCTAATACTACGCCCCCCGCCCCCCAGCACTCTCACACGTTATTTTCCATACTATCGGGGAGGAGATCCCGATGGTATAAAACAACCTTACCGATTTAGGGAGTTCACCCACCAATGAGGGTGGAAACATCTTTTTTACTTGGAGAACGAGTAAGCAGTACTTAGCTCTCATCAAAATCCTCCGAGTTGTCTGGCTTTCGTACAGATGATGACTTTCTGCCTCTCTGTGGCCAACCGCTTCCACAGAGCAGCCCTGATGCTATGCCCTTCCTTTCCAGCTACTGCAATACCCTTGCGTTTTCTTTGATTGTAGAAGGGTAATGGAGAGATTCTTCACTCTTTTCTCTTAAGAGATTTGTTCTCCCTGCTCAGTAGTTGCTCACCAAGATTATTAGGTTGTATGCGAAGAGAGTGGTTCTTTTATTGGTTCCTTTATTATGATCTGAAAGTGTTAGGAAGAAATTCTACTACTATCGGGAAAGCAATCGTTGCGGGGGCTCTCTCAGCTGTCAGCTTCCTTCATACATAGTTTTGAGGAGGCCTCAGAACACCAAGGAGTAAGTGCGCCTAGATGTATAATACCCCTGTATTACCCATGCAGTGACTATCCGTGGTCTCTCGCCCTCTTTCTCTCTCTCTCTCTCTCTTGCTCTCTCTCCCTCTCTTCCTCTCTTTCTCCCTCTCTCTCTCTGTTAAATCAGCGCAGGATAAAAACAAATACTGGAAAAGACAGAGATGTGGATCGTATAAAAACGGATTATGGCTGTAATTTCCTAGGCACAGTATGACAGTGATTTATTTTTTAATCATTGTGAATGATTTTTAATTTTTTTTATCAGAACAGCAATAAAGGAATGTGAATTCTACATTGGTTTTACTGTGTAGGATTCAACTGAATTGGAACCTTGGATCCAGTCAAACATATTGTTGTAATTACTTCATGATTAAGGTATAGCAGATAACCTTTGCATTCTGTCAAATGTAGTGATCAACGATGAAGGAATTTGCTTAATAATGCTGTAGGATTGTGTCCTTATTGTTTGCAATATGAAAAACTTCTGGGAGGAATTATAGAAGTAGTATGGGCACCAGTGCTGGAAGTACCTAGATGTTAATCAGGAAATCTGAAGCATATTTCTGGCTAGTTGAGATGCTTCATAACTTTAGCCAAATCCTTTTCTTGTGATTAAGAGTCTTTTTGTCTAAAACTTGTAATTCAATTAGATCTTTTGAGAATAAAAGTGTTTAACAAATTGTTCTGAGAGCATGGAGTTCAGTTAGTCAGGCAGACCTGGGTTTGAATCCTACTTACTCCCACTGCTAGCTTTTGGAAGCTTTCCAAATTCTAAGAATCAGCTTCTGATTCTATAAAATGATACTAGTTATGACTGAGGGCTGGACATATCCATAAAGGTCTTAGCATTGAACTTAGCTACATATAGTAGGGTCTAAAGACATAAGAGCAATTATTAAGACTTGATTTTACTCCTCCCGTCAAAGGCTTAAGTGCATGCCACCATGACCTCTCCTGAAAGGTCCACACAGTTCAATAGATTCTATATAAAGAAGTTAAGAAAAACAGGGCAGCATACTAGAGTGTGTTTTTCTTTATTCTAAATGTGCTTCTTAGCTATTTTTCTTGTTGCTGAACCACCTTCCTGGTTTCCCCCCCCCCCCCAGTATCAATATGTATGTTCCATGATTCTAGATTTACTCAGCAGCCTCAAGGCTATGGAAGACAGGGCTGAGCTTGCCTTACAATGTTAATTGCACCAAAAAAACAACTTCTCTGCTGAAAGTTAAGCAGGTAAAATTCTGGGCAAGGATGCAGCTGTTTGACACAAGTATAAGGGCATTGTTGAGCTGCTTTTTTAGGGATGGAATCTTTAACTTTTTTGATATTGAATTGGCTAAATGAAAATAAATGCTTGAGTCTGCCCTTCTTTCCCCAAGTGAAAAGTCATCTCATCAAGGAGCCCAGTCTGATATTTTGATTTATTGAGCCTTTCTTGAGTCTTAGATTGTCTGCTTTAGTAATCACTCTGACCTTGATTCACTTCTACTTTTATTAAAGTATATGGAGGGACTGGGGACACTATGTTTGGAATAGCTGCCTTTGGCTATATAATTGGCCACTGTTGCTTTTATTTTGTAACTTGTCGTCACATACAAACTTATTTATGTTATATCACATTTCCATTGATGATTTCCCTTACTCCATTCATATGTCTATCATCGGTTTTCTTAGTTCTTTTACTCTGCTCAGCCACACAAGGGAAATAAACTTTTCATAAGAGCTAGAATTCCCAAGCGCAGTAGTTAATAAGAATGAACATATGGTGTGCAGGTTACTCAGTCACATTTTCTCTTTGGCACCTGCCTCCATCCTATAACTTGAGGTGCTCTGGAGACTGGCTCTTATCATTGTAGCTATGATATATTTGTTTATAATGTTCTTCTTCATAAGCTCACATTAAGCGAACTAAACAAACAAACAAAAATCTCTGTAAGAAATAATTTGTGAGCCAGCATGGTGGCGCACACCTATAATCCCAGTACTTGGAAGGCTGAGACAGGAGGATCACAGGTTCAAGACCAGCCTCAGCAATTTAGGGAGATTCTCGGCAACCTAACGAGACCCTGTTTCAAAATAAAATAAAAAGGGCTGGGGGTGTAGCTCAGAGGTAGAATGCCCCCCTTTTTATTCACATACAAAAAAGTTTTGTAAAATGAGAAGATAAGTTCCACAGTAAACGTGGTAGCAGTTGAGAGGATTTCTTCACTGTTCTTGGAAATGGATGCTAGGAGTGTTGAAGAACAGCAGAGAAAACAAGGCAGGCGAGAATTTATTTCAGAAAAGTTAAAACTTTCTAACAATATGACTGCAAGCCCAAGGACCTCAACAAGTTTGTGCTTACATCACTATCAGTAATGGCCATGTTCAAACAGATTCTATATTTCTCTTGGCAAACATACCTGCCTCGCACTGACTTTGGTGCTGTCAGAAGTTAGTGCTTTCTTGCCCTGAATTGTTTAAGCTCCTGATTTGGATAATTATAGATTACAGAAATGGAATGTTTTGGAGACAGGCATGGGAATGTGGGAGCAGTATTACTCCTTTGCCAGTTAGGAGAGGACAGCCTGGCAAAGTGTTCAGTGAGGCAATTGGCAGTTGGACCCTAATAAAGTTACTGTTAATTGGCCTTTTATGTGCCAGGAATCATCATAGGCATTATTTCTGTAATCCTGACAAGAACACTATGAAATATATGTGGCATTATCTCCATTTTACAGATGAGGAAATGTGCTCTAAAGACATTAGGTGCCTTGCCCAAGGTTACACATTTAGAAAGTGGCAGAGGTAAGACTTAATCCCATATCTGTGAGTTCCCATAGCCCTTGTCCTTTTCATAGGCCACACGGATTTTTTTTTTTCAGTATTGGGGATTGAACCCAGAGGTACTTTACTAAGCTATATCCCTACCCCCTTTTATTTTTTATTTTGAGACTGTCTAAGTTGCCCAGGCTGGACTCGAACTTACAATCCTCCGGCCTCAGCCTTCCGAGGAACTGGGATGACAGGCGTGTACCAGCGTGCCTGGTGCCACAGGGGTTCTTTCTCATCTCTTAGATGCTGGCTCCAGCTTTTTCCCTGAAGTCTTTAGAATAGCAAGTGAACTCTAAGGTGTGTCTGTCTGGCTAAGGCTTAGGTCATCCCAAGACTAAAGTAAGGAGAGTCTGAGTCAGGGCTTTGGGAAAAGGATAGGAGGAAATTGTACAAATGTAGAGGCAAAGAATTGTAAAGTTGGAAGAGGGGAAGAACATCTTATGTAGAAAAGCATACAGATCAATGATGCAGCTTCACATTTGTAATTAACTGGTAATCTGAGAAACTTATCCTTAATTTTAAAGTTACAAATAAGTATGTAGTACCTGAGGAATGTAGTCCTCCCTGTTCAGGTAATGGTTTTTGTATTCTTTGTCCCACCTCTCTGAATCAATCTACTTGAACCTTTTGAATAGTAGAAATGGGAGTATAGTGTTCTGTTTCTGCTGGATAGCAGACATTTTGGTACTTACAACTTTACATATTTTATTTAATCCTTTTAGGGGACGTAAAAGTAGTATTATCTGTGTTTTATTGAAGAAACGGAGGGTTGGAGAGAGTAAGGAATTTGTCTCAAGGTTACACAGTAATGTGATGGAGCTAACAGAATTCTAATCTGATTCCAAAGCCCATTTTCTTTAGCTGTTCAATGCAAATATTTGTCTGCTCAAAATTCAGGATTGAACCTTTTAATCTTTTTTTTTTCAGTACTGGGGATCAAACCCAGGTACACTCTAAGCTGCACCCTCAGCCCTTTTTAATATTTATTTATGGTTCTGGGAATTGACCCCAGGGGCATTCTATCCCTGAGCTAGACCCCCAGTCCTTTATTAAATTTTGAAACAGAGTCTTGCTCAGTTACAGCTCTGGCCTCAAACCTACTATCCTCCTTCCTCAGCCTCCCAAGTACTGGGATTAATCATTTTTTATTTTGATACAGTATCTCACTAAGTTTAGTGAGATACTGTCTCACTAAGGTTCCAGGGTGGCCTGGAACTTTCGATCCTCCTGCCACAGAAGCTGGGACTATAAGGCATGCACCACTGAGCCAGTTTAATCTGTATATTTTTTTGTGGGTTTGTTGTTGTTGCATAATAGGTAGTTTCTTCTTATTTATTGGGCTAGTTGAAGGCCTTACCATATATCTTTGTGGACATCCATGAATTTTCTGAGAAAGCAGCTCTTATTTTGTATTAGCATAATTTGTGAATTCTATTCTTGAACCTGGGAAAATTTTAACATTAAGAGTTGTTTTGGAGGTTGCTCTGAGCTAGTATCCAGTTAATTGAAGAAATGAATAGTTCACGAAAAAGGAAGAATGAGTTTATTATATCATTTTCTTGAAAATGGTCCCCTTCCTCACAATGAGAGAGAGAAAAAAAGAGATTTGTTGTACTTTATTCAGATACTTTGTCGAGTTGAATTTATAAAGAATATGCTGTTTCTTTCATGGCAATTCTTGTTTAAATATCCAGAGAGGTACAACCAGGATGGATGGGAAGAGAACCATCTTGGCAGTGGTTCTGATCCACGGCCCTGCCATTGTGTTCAGATGGTCGGCACAATAAAAGGAGCTAAAATTCATTCGCCCAATAAGAGGTTTAGTAAGCTTGATCAGATTTCTGTGAAATTTGTAGGAGCTTTTTATACTCTTAATGACTTATGTCCAGAGATTTGGCGAGAACAGAACAAATGAAAAAGTTTGTTCTATAACAGTTCTTAAGTCTAAAGCTATTTTTGGTTAAGGTAAATAACATAGGACATGTGTATAATTTTCATTCTCCCTCTTCCACAGCTATATTCTGTGATAATTGAATTAGCTGTTTTCTCTCTTGGACACTTGATTCAGAGCTGGTGATTTTCTGTTCTTTTTTTCAAGGGTCCTTCAGTAGAAATGTGTCAGTTTGGGGCACTTAGTTCTTAGCTCAGAACCTATATTAAGCAGGGGACCAGAACGGCTAATTGAGTTACTCTGACTATAAGGCTTCTCCTTAAGCCTTTCTGAGCTGGGCGTGGTGGCGCACGCTTGTTTGGGAGGCGCAGACCGGAGGACCCGGGTTCACGGCCAGCCCCAGCTACTTAGTGCTCGCCCTCCACAACTTAGTGAGACCCGGTTTCAAAAATAAAAGGATAAAAAATAGGGCCAGAGGTAGAACGCCGTTGGGTTCAATACCCGGTACTGCAAAAAAAAAAAAAAAAAAGCCTTTCTGAATCTTGTTTATTGAGACTGAAGCTGACTTCATCTCTACAAGCTTATCTCCTGTAGTGTTCCAACATTACTCTTTTGATCACTTTAAATGGTTTGGTAGTGTTGACTGCCTGTTCTCTGAAACTCTTCTCTTGGCTTTGGTGACACTTATAATGGCTACCATTTACTGAAAACTTACTCTGTGCTAGATAGCTATCTCATCTGTTTGTCCTCATAACAACTTTATCAGATGAGTGGTACTATCTTTATTTTACAGGTGAGAAAATACAGGCTTAAAGGGAGTAATTAACTTGTGCAAGGCTTTGCCAATCTATAATGCCCTTGGGATCAGTGAGATGAAATATTGTCTGTAGCAACAGTGGGAGGCTTTGTCACACTGCCAACCCCCTACTGCTCTGACCGGACCTCCCATGTGAAGTCTACTGAAGCTGCTGCTACAACTGCTGTGTGCGACCCTTGAGGTGTCAGGATCTCCCCTCTTCCATGAGGAGGCCTAAGCATCATGCCTCACTAATACTCAATCTGTTACCACTCTCTATCCTTTTAGCTGTTTCAGCCTCCCAAACCCTTCCACTACATTGTTTATGACATTCCCCAACATTGTCAACAAATTCTCATGTAGTGTCAGCCTCTAGCAGCAAGATGAAGCCTCGGGGGTGACAGTGGCAATGTTGTTAAGACTGGCACCTGGTATCTGGAACTGTAATGGTGTAAACAAGCTGTAGCATCTCTTGCGTGGCATTACCAATCATGACATCTCTGCCGAGTCAATTCTATAATTTTGGGTGGTGTTTTTAGTTGTGTATCTCTGAAGCAGGTTTTTCACCCTGAAAGCCACCTCACATTCTTTCTGTAAATAACTTTTTTCTCTTTGCTTCAGTTGGTGGTGACTTCTGCTTATAGAACTCTATGTGATGCACTAGTTAAATCTAGTCATCTACCTTCTTAGTCGCCTGCACCTATGGAGCCGAGTTACTAGAGAAAATCAAAACCAGGCCGATAAGTGTTGTTGTTAATCCATACTCTTCAACCTCATGTGCATAATCACATTGCCTAGCAGTGTTACCCATTTCTCTAGTAAGTTCACTTTCCCACTCATTGTCTTTTATTTTTAATCTCCCACATACTCCTCTTTTTAAACCAATGATGGGCCTTATGCTTCATTATAAAAACAGAACACACCACATGGGAACTTCTTCATCTTTGTATTTCCCAAATCTACAAACCTACGTGCATTTGGGAGTCATCGGTTTTTTCTTCCTTCCTATTTATGGTAGAGGAAGTGTCCTCATTCCACCAAAGACCAGTCCTTCCACCGACACTCTAATCACATTCTTTACTCTCTCCTTTTTATTTTTTAATTTTTAAATACTTTTATTGGTGTATTGTAATTATACATCATAGTGAGCCTCAAAGTGATGCATACATACATTGCAAACATACATGCACCTCTCCTGTCTTCGTAGGGAGCCTTTCCTTCGGTTATTTCCTCTTTCTACTGGATCTTTTCCTTCAGTACTAAGGCTTGCTCTGCCAGCTCCCATTTTTATAACCCTATCCTTATACCTGCATATTTCCTTTCTGGTTCTGTCCTCTTTGTGTGTGTGTGTGTGTGTGTGTGTGTGTGTGTGTGTGTGTGTGTGTTGTGGTGCTAGGAATTGAACTTAGTGGCATTCTACCTCTGAGCTACACCCCCCAGCCCTTTTTTATTTTTTATTTTGGAATAGGATCTCACTAAGTTGCGGAGGGCCTCACTGTGTTGCTGAGGCTGGCCTCGAACCTGTGATTTTCGTGTCTCAGCCTCCCAAGTACTGGGATTACAAGCATGCGTCGCCACGCCCGGCTCTGTCCTCTCTTTGTAGTCTTTCACATCCAGGCTTCCTAAAGGAGTTTTCTGTGCATGCCATGTACACATTTTTTTCCTCATGAACTTCTTAACCCACCCATATTTTAATACTCTGAACAAAACAAAACCCACTTGCTAAAGTTGCTAATGCTCATCAGATTGGGAAACATGGTGTTTTGTTTTTTCAGTCCTTATTTTATTAGACCTCTTAGCAGCATTGGACACCAACTCCTTACAAAAAAATTCTCCTCCCTTGGCTTCTGTGACACTGCCCTTTATGAGTTTTCGTCTGATTTCTCTGGCTGCTCCTTGGTTTTCTTTGTTGGCTCTTTCTCCTTGGTCTTGGGCCCGCTACTCCTCTCATTATGTTTTCTCTCAGAGTCACTCACACCATTCCTGCACCTTTAAGTGTCGTCTACATGCCAACAACTTCCCAAACTATTCCCTTATCCAAGTTCCCTCTTTTGAATGCCAACCTTATGTATGTACAACTGCCTACTTGCAGTAGAGCTTCAAAGTTTTTATATCTAAAACTGAATTTTCTAATCTAACTCCCCAAGTATGTTTTGTTTTCTTCATATCAGTTAAATGGCACTTCTATTCCTTTTTTTTTTTTAAGTTGAACCCAGGGCCTTTACACAGGCTATGCATACACTCTATCATTGTGCTACATCCCTAGTCCTAAAAAAAGGTTTCGTTATACAGGTAATATTTGAATATGTTCTTTCTCAATCTAATAAAGCAGAAGTCCTTCCTTGACCCTTAGCCAGTCTCATTCCCTTTCCCAGAGGTGATCTTTACCATCAGTTTATCTTTCTGGACTTTTTTCTGTGAATTTATATCCATATTTGTAAAGAGAAATTTATACTTTTATAACTTATACACAAATAAGAGCATACTATATGTACATTGTTTTGTAGGTTCCTTTTTTACTTAACATGTCTTGGAGCCTTTTCTGTATCAATACATATTTTTTATTTATTTATTTTGTTTTCAAACAGGGTCTCGCTAGGCTACTGAGGCTGGCCTCCAACCTGTGATCTTTCTGTCTCAACCTCCCAAGTACTGGCATTACAGGCATACGCCACCACACCAGGCTAGTATCAATACATATAGATGTCTCATTCTTTTTAATTGCTGAATTGATTTTCAAAGTCTATACCATTGTTAACTATTCTTCTGTGACATACATTTAACTTTTTTTTTCTGTCTGATAAATGGTGCTGTAGTAACTATTTGTAAGCATTCTCTTTGTATTCATGTAGAAGTGTTTCTCTGGGATAGATATCTAAAAGAAATTTGGGGTTGAAAAATACCCGTATTTAATTTATTTATTTATTTATTTATTTATTTTTGTGGTACTGGGTATGGAACCCAGAGGCATTCTACCTCTGAGCTACACTCCCAGCCCTATTTTATTATTTATTTTGAAACAGGGTCTCACTAAGTTGCAGAGGGCCTCACTAAGTTGCTGAGGCTGGCCGCGAACCTGCGGCCAAGTACTGGAATTACAAACGTGTGCCACCATGCCTGGCAAGATTACCCATATTTTAAGCTTAATACTTTATGTTGCTTTCAAAAATGTACCCTTTTACATATCAGCTAACTATATATAAGACAACCTTTTCCCTACATCTTTACCAATGCTGGGTATTTTTTATATCTTTGGGAAAAATCTTTTACTGTTCTTTTGATTTTTATTCTCCTGCTTATAATGAGGCTGAGAATATTTTCATGTATAGATTGGCAGTATATATTCTTTTTCTTCTAATTGCCTGTTCATTAACAGATTATTTATGGAGTGACTGCTGTGCGCCAGGTTCTGAGGGTACAGCTGTGAGCTAGATACAAATCTCTGTTCTTCTAATGAACTTTTTCATGTTGGTTTGTAGGAATTTTTAAAATATTCTGGATATTAATTCTTTGTATATGTTATTTTTATTTTTCCTTACTCTATTTCTTGTTTTGTAACTTTATGATTTGTAAAGCTTTTTTTTGTTTTATATTGGAGATTGAATGCAGGGGCATTCTACCTCAGAGCTACAACCCCAGCCCATTTTTATTTATTTCTTATTCTGAAACAGGGTCTCAGCTGGATGTGGTGTCTCATGCCTATAATCCCAGTACTTGGGAGGCTGAGACAGTAGGATCGCAGGTTCGCGGCCAGCCTTAGCTACTTAGTGAGGCCCTCCGCAACTTAGTGAGACCCTATTTCAAAATAAAGAATTAAAAATAGGGCTGGGGGTGTAGTTTGAAGGTAGAATGTCCCTGGGTTCAATCCCCAGTACCAAAAAAAAAAAAAAGAAAGAAGCTGAAATAGGGTCTTGCTAAGTTAGAGGGTTTCCCTATGTTGCTGAGGGTGGCCTCCAACCCCTGATCCTCCTGTTTCAGCCTCCCAAGTACTGGGATTATAGTTATGTGCCACCATGCCTGGATTTTTTTTTAAGTTTGAAATGGGGTCTCACTAAGTTGTTGAGGCTTGCCTTGAACCTGCAATCCTCCTGTCACAGCCTCGCAAGTACTGGGATTATGTATGTGCACTACCATGTCTGGCTTTAAAATTTTTATGTAGTCAGATTTACTAGTTTTTTTCCTTTTGGCTTTAACATTTTATCTTAGATTGTCTTCTTTACTCCCAAGTTTGCAAAGTCTTCTATATTTTCTTCAATTCTTTTTATGGTTGTATTTATTATATTTTTGTCTTTAATACATCTAGAACTAATTTTGTTTGTAATGTAAAAGACAGGGACTGTTTGTAATATATGGTAGCTCTGTTGGTTCCCAAATAAAGTATAATATTTTACCTTTTCCTTTAAATTGTCCTTCTTACCTTTTTTTTCCTTAAAAAGTAACTCTTCAATTGAAAGTAACTTAATCAAGTAACTTTTGATTGAAAAGTATGCTTACTTCTAACTCAGTACTTGGGAAACTGAGATAGGAGGATTGCAGGGTTGAAGCCACCCTCAGTAACTTAGTGAGGGGGTGTAACTCAGAGGGAGAATGCCCCTGGGTTCAATTTCTAGTACCATACACACACACGCCA
>PVJS01060788.1:0-11134 GCA_004027185.1 Glis glis | reverse complement strand
CGAAGGTGCGGAGGGCCTCACAAAGTAGAGAGAGAGAGAGAGAGAGAGAGAGAGAGAGAGAGAGAGAGACAGGGAGAGAGAGAGAGAGAGAGAGAGAGCTGAGAGAGGCTGGCCACAAACCCGGATCCTCCGGTCTCTGCCTCCCAAAGTACTGGGATTACAAGCGTGCGCCACCACGCCCGGCTCGGCCCCTATTTTCTATTCTTTATTTTGAAATAGGGTCTCACTAAGTTGCAGAGGGCCTCACCAAGTTGCTGAGGCTGGCCACGAACCTGCGATCCTCCTGTCTCAGCCTCCCAAATACTGAGATTACAGGTGTGTGCCATCATGACCTACTTCTGCCCTACTCTTGATAGCACAAATAGTAAATGGTTGTATGAATGAGGCAAGAGGAAAAAAAGAGCAGAAATAGGAAAAAAGCCAGTGGCAAATAAAATTTGCCTTTGAATATGCAGTAATGACTATGAAAATTGGATGCAAAGAAATTACAGGTGTGCTCGGGCCTGGAGGACTTCGCACAGCCAGGTGTGGCCCTTCGGAAAACATCTAAGAAACTTACTGAGTGTGGTTTTCTTTCTTTTTTTTTTAATTTTTTTGCGGTACTGGGGATTGAACCCAGGGGCATTCTATCTCTGTGCTACACCCCTGACCCTGTTTTTTATACTTTATTTTGAAACTGGGTCTCACGAAGTTGTGGAGGGCCTCACTAAGGAGAGAGAGAGAGAGACAGGGAGAGAGAGAGAGAGAGCTGAGGCTGGCCGCAAACCCGGATCCTCCGGTCTCTGCCTCCCAAAGTACTGGGATTACAAGCGTGCGCCACCACGTCCGGCTCTGAGTGTGGTTTTCCACAAATTGTCACCAGGACCTAAAATGCCCGGTAGCAGCACTGAGACCCTCAGGTCGTTTTCATTGTCTTACTGCTCCTCTGCAGCTTTTCCATTTTTAGAGAGAAGAAGTTGGAGCCAGGCACAGTGGCGCACGCCTGTAATCCCAGCACTTGGGAGGCTGAGACAGGCCTCAGCAAGTAGTGAGACTCTCATCAACCTAGTGAGACTCTGTTTGAAAATAAAAAATAATAATGCCACAGCCGGGCATGGTGGCGCATGCTTGTAATCCCAGTACTTGGGAGGCTAAGACAGGACTATCTCAGGTTCGCAGCCAGCCTCAGCTACTTAGTGAGGCCCTCCACAATTTAGTGAGACCCTATTTCAAAAGAAAGAATAAGCCGGGCATGGTGGCCAATGCTTGTAATCCCAGTACTTGGGAGGCTGAGACCGGAGGATCCGGGTTCTCAGCTAGCCTCAGCTACTTAGTGAGGCCCTGTTTCAAAATAAAGAATAAAATATAGGGCTGGGGGTGGAACTTGGAGGTAGAAGGCCCCTGGGTTCAATCCCCAGTACTGCAAAAAAAAAAAAAAGGAATTCTCTAGTTTTTTTTTTTTTTTTGGACTGGAGATTGAACCCAGGGACATTCTACCTTTGAGCTACACCACCAGCCCCTTTATATATATATATATATATATATATATATATATATATTTTTTTTTTTTTTTTTTTTTTTTTTTTTTTGAAACAGGGTCTCGCTAAGTTGCTGAGGCTGGCCTCAAAGCTATGATCCTCCTATCTTAGCTTCCTAAGTACTGGGATTATAGGCATGTGCTACCATGCCCAGCTAGAAATGTATAGTCTTAACAAGCTCCCAGGATAGGGGTGAACCTTCAACTCCAAGAAAGCATGCCCGGAGATGAATTCAGACAGGCCTGGAAAATATTTGGGGAAGAGAAGGAGATGCCTGACAGTAACTTCCTCCTATTATTTATTTATTTTTGCAGTACTGGGGATTGAATCCAGGGGCATTCTATCTCTGAGCTACACCCCCAGCCCTATTTTTTACTCTTTATTTTGAAACAGGGTCTCACTAAATTGTGGAGGGCCTCACTAAGTTGCTGAGGTTGGCCGCAAACCTGCGATCCTCCTGTCTCAGCCTTCCAAGTACTGGGATTACAAGCATGCACCACCATGCCCGGCTTATTTTTATTTTTAAAACAGGGTCTTACTAGGTTGATGAGCGTCTCACTACTTACTGAGGCCATCCTTGAACCTGCGATCCTCCTGTCTCAGCCTCCCAAGTACTGGGATTACAGGAGTGAGCCACCACACCCGGCTTTCAATTACAACTTTACTCTTTTGTCAACTACTTAGTCTTCCTGCCTTTATTGCTTACACGGCAGAAACATCCAGTCTCTATTTTATTTTATTTTATTTATTTATTTATTTATTTATTTATTTTTGCTGAACTGGGGATTGAACCCAGGGGCATTCTACCTCCGGGCTACACCCCCAGTCCTATCTTTTATTCTTTATTTTGAAATAGGGTCTCGCTAAGTTGTGGAGGGCCTCACTAAGTAGCTGAGGCTGGCCATGAACCTTTGATCCTCCTGTCTCAGCCTCCAAAGTACTGGGATTACAAGCATGCGCCACCACGCCCAGCCAGTCTCAATTAAAAAAAAAAAAAGAAAACTGAAAGGCCCCCGAGGAAGTGGGTCATTGGGTTTAAATGGGAGGATGGTGCCACGAGGCCACGAATGGTTAACGTAGCAGGGTGGGTGTAGGGACAAATTATAAAACTAGAAGAAAACTGCTGCGGGCTGTGTGAGTGACAGGGAGAGCCAAGGCTGTGGCCTCAGAAGGCTGAAATACAGGCCGTGTCTGCCCAGGTCCCACTTTAGCATGACCACAGCTGCTATTAAGCCCCTCCGACGCACCCGCAGCGGCTCTGAACTTTGCATAATAACTGAACCCTGCCTTCTCATCTGAGGGCAGGAGAATAGTCTAGAAACCAAAGGGGCTGAAGTTTCAGCTACTGCCAGGTCTGCCAGAGCCCCATCACGCTCCCAGAATAGCGCTCCGGGTTCCTGGCAGCCCGGGCTGCACCGCAGCTGGGCTTCCGGCGAGGGAGACAGTCAGGCCCGGAGTGAGCGGTGCTGGGAACAGCTGGGACTGGACGTGGCCCAGGAGCCAGCTGGCTGGCCCTGCCCTGCCGAGGCACCATCTCTGGTGAGTGCGGGCATGTTTGCCCCCACTGTGGCCCGAGGTTTTCCCTTGGTCACCCGGGGTCTGGGCTGGGGTCGAGAGTCCCTGGGGGGCTTCAAATCCCAGTTCAGGAGGTGGGGCAGTGACTGGGTGCACTCTGTTGGTGGTGGCTGGAGAGGCTGGTGAGGAGTTAAGCAGGCGCAGGCGCAGTGTGCAGCGTGGCCACCAATAGGACAGGGACAGGGAATGACGATGGGGGACACCTAGCCCTGCCACAGGTCCTGAAGTTGCCTTCCGAAGTGGAGAGACAGTTGGAGGAGGGAGGGCAACCGTGCCCATCGCTGGCAGGACCACAGGCCCACTCTGCGACCCACGTCCCCTCCCTAGGCCCGTCCACAGCCTTCTGTTGATCTCCTTGCAAATGTCCAGCAAGACCTTACTATAGCGCACAGATGAATGGAAGGCCAGGCGTGGTGGTGCACACCTGAGGCAGGAGGATCGCAGGTTCGAGGCCAGCCTCAGCGACTTAGTGAGGCCCTCTGCAACTTAGTGAGACCCTGTTTCAAAATAAAGAATAAAAAATAAGGCTAGGGGTGGAGCTCAGAGGTAGAATGCCCCTGGGTTCAATCCCCAGTGCTGCAAAATAAGTAAATAAATAAATAAAAATAAAATAGGGCTGGGGGTATAGCTTAGAGGTAGAACATCCCTGGGTACTATCCCAAGTAAAACACACACACACGCGCACACACACACACACACACACACACACACACACACTCTTTCTCTCTAAGCTTACACCGTGTCTGGAACATGACATGTGCATAAATAACCACCCCTAAGGCAGGAAATGGTGAGGGCTGTCCAGCAGGTGAGGGGAGCACTGTGGGGTGCAGGACAATGGAGTCTAACTCCAAAGGAGTTAAAATAAAGGGTTCTAATCCACGGCTGGCATCAGCCTCTGTGAACCTCAGGATTTTTGTTTGTTTGTTTTGTACTGGGGATATAACCCAGGGGCATTCTATCTCTGATCTACACCCTAAGTCCTATTTTATTTTTTATTTTGAAACAGGGTCTTGCTGAGTTGCTGAGGGTCTCACTGAGTTGCTGAGGCTGGCCTCAAACCCATGATCTTCCTGTCTCAGCCTCCCAAGTACTGGGATTACAGATGTGTGCCACCACACCTGGCTCCTTTTTAATTTTTTACTTTGAAACAGGGCTCAGAGGTAGCTCAGAGGTAGAATGCGCCTGGGTTCAGTCCCCAGTACCAAACCAAACCAAACCAAACCAAACCAAAAAATTATGTAAAAGACCAAAGTTGTACAGTGCTATACAGAGGTAAACCTTTTAAGAGTATTTATTTACTTATTATTTATTTTGTGGTACTGGAGATTGAATCCAGGGGCATTCTACCTCTGAGTTACACCCCCAGCCCTATTTTTATTTTTATATTTATTTATTTATTTATTTATTTTGCGGTACCGGGGATTGAACCCAGGGGCATTCTACCTCCGGGCTACACCCCCAGCCCTATTTTTTATTCTTTATTTTGAAACAGGGTCTCACTAAGTTGCGGAGGCCTCACTAAGTAGCTGAGGCTAGCCGCGAACCCGGATCCTCCGGTCTCAGCCTCCCAAGTACTTGGATTACAAGCGTGCGCCACCATGCCTGGCTCCTATTTTTATTTTTGAAACATGGTCTTGCTAGGTTGCTGAGAGTCTCACTACTTACTGAGGCTGTCCTCGAACCTGCGATTCTCCTGTCTCAGCCGCCCAAGTACTGGGATTACAGGTGTGTGCCACCACACCTGGCTTGTTATTATGGGGTATTTATTATGACACTAGTCAGCATCTCTCTGAACTTCTTGGCCTGGTTCCAGGAGCCAAGGCCCTGGTCACTGGATTCCTATAGACCCCAACCCTCTTCCCTCCCCCACAGAAGGCCGACAGCCTCTCTCAGCTCTTCGCCAATCAATCCAATCAATCTACCAATATCTAAGGGCCATTTACGTTCCTGTATAGAGCAGTATGCTAGATAGCGGCTGCCAGGAAGGAGAGGGGCAGACTCTACAGTCCATTCCCTACAGGGCTGATCACAGAATGAGGGAGGCAAGATGTCCTTGCATATTATTAACAACGCAAATAATGTATGATTGGCCAACATGAGCCAGAGGGGAGCCCCTGGGAGGAAGAGGGCTCTGTGGTCACCTGTACCAGCTTCTAGGACCCCGGGACTTGAAAGGAAACGTGTCCGTCTCCAAGAGGATGAGAGGAGGGGCAGGCATCCTGGATTGGGGTTAGGGGATAATGCGGACATGCCACAGGAAGGCATGTTGGGGAGTCGCTGGCAGACTCGGGGTCTCAGGCTACAGTGGCCATTCCTGTTGGGAAGGGGATAGGGTCCTGATTGACTGGATACAGGTCATAGAGGCCTTGAATGCCAGGTAAGGGAGATAGAAGGCATGTTGACCCCTAAAAATGTCCCCAGATTGGGGCGAGACTCCTGAAGGTGGGGGGGGGCTGAATATGCCACACCGTCACACATTTCCTTTTTGTTTTGGGAAAGGGTGGTGGGTCACCAGGCTTAGTGGCGCACGCCTGTAATCCCAGTAGTTGGAAGGCTGAGACAGGAGGAATGCAAGTTCGAGGCCAGCCTCAGCAACTCAGTGAGACTTTTGGCAGCCTAGTGAGACCCTGTTTCAAAACAAACAAACAAAAAAATAAAATAAACAGGGCTGGGGGTGTAGTTTGGGAGTAGAATGCCCCTGTGTTCAATCCCCAGTACCACCCCCCCCAAAAAAAGGGGGTGATGGATGGAGTGGCCTGAATGCCCAGACCCTTGGCTTTGAGGCCCCTTCTTAGGAGTCGCCGAGTCTGTTGATGGAGGCTGGCCAGACTTGGGCAGTTGGGGAAATCCAGTTCTCTCCTTCCCAGAGAGTTGGAGAGTCATTGGTGGCCACTGAGCTGTGGCGGGGGAGGGGAGGGAGCCGCAGGTTTTGTGGCGGGCTCGGCCTCAGGTGGCATTCCAGCCAGGCTGCCCAGAGCCTGCTTCCGGGTACATTTTCAAAGGGCTCACCCATGGGCAGCCGGTTGTGGTGAATGAATGTTTAACTCCCCTGGTCCCTGGACCCTGCTTCCTGCTTCTTCAGGGGACACTGTGGTACCTGAGTACTTAAAAAACAAAAACTAGGCAGTCTCTGTTGCTCTGAGCAGGAAGTCCTACGAGCCAAGACAAAAGGACACTGGGCCTGACACTGCAGCCCGGGCAGTAAGCAGTTAATACAGAGCCTGGGAGCAAGGTGAGGTGAGCCGCAAACTGTTTACCAGCAGCTCCAGGGGTGCCCAGCCACCGGGCACAGGGTTCCAGGCCCCTATCTGTCAGGGAGCCAGGAGCCCCACCCTCAGCTAGGTGAAGGGCTGTTCTCCACTGGGGCCCTCAGTCACCTGAGAAGAGGGGGAAGGCCAGGCGTGGTGGTACACACCTGTAATCCCAGTACTTGGGAGGCTGAGACAGGAGGATCGCAGGTTCCAGGGCAGCCTCAGCTACTTAGCAAGGCCCTCTGCAACTTAGTGAGACTCTGTTTCAAAATTTTAAAAAAAGTTGGGCGTGGTGGTGTATGCTTGTAATCCCAGTACTTGGGAGACTGAGACAGGAGGATCACAGGTTCGAGAACAGCCTCAGCAAGTAGTGAGACTCTCATCAATTTAGTGAGACCCTGTTTCAAAATAAAAATAAAATAGGGCTGGGGGTGTAGCTCAGAGGTAGAATGCCTTTGGGTTTAATTCCTAGTACAATAAATAAATAAATAAATAAATAAATAAATGGGCTGGGAGTAGCTCAGAAGTAGAGTGTTCCTGGGTTCAGTGAAGAAGAAGAAGGAAGAAGGAAGGAGGAAGAAGAAGAAAGAGGGGGGGAGCCAGGTGTGGTGGCACACACTTGTAATCCCAGTACTTACTTGGGAGGCTGAGACAGGAGGATCGCAGGTTCACTGCCAGCCTCAGCTACTTAGTGAGGCCCTCCGCAACTTAGTGAGACCCGGTTTCAAAATAAAGAACAAAAAATAGGGCTGGAGGTGTAGCTCAGAGGTAGAATGTCCCTGGATTCAATCCCCAATACTTAAAAAAAAAGAAGAAGAAGAGGAGGAGGAGGAGGAGGAGGAGGAGGAGGAGAAGGAAGAGGAAGAAGAGGAGGAAAAGGAGGAGGAGAAGAGATAGGCCTCCCACTCCATGTCTCTCCTGAGAGATTCTGCAAGCTGAAACTGTGACCCAGGATGCCTGCTTCCTGGGCAAACAGGGAAGTGTCTCTAGGGAACATAAGTGACCCCTGGCACTCCCTGGGCAGGCTCCTCCATGCCCCACACTGGGTTGCCAGGGCCTCTACCCTGGGCTCTGGTGCAGGGCCTTGCTGGGGGGCCCAGGGGAGGTGGACTTCTCCATCAGGCACAGGGCTGTTCTTGTGGCCCAGAAAGGTGTGGCACTGGGGACAGGACAGGTGTGGCACTGTTTGCAAGGTCACTGATATGAGAGGGAAGGTCGGCAGTGGTCTGCTACAGAACAACGGCTATTCCTTGGGGGCAGAGCTCAGGGGGAGAGCGCTGGACTGCAGAATAAGAGCCATTAACAAGTATGTGCTGAAAACGTATACCACCGGCCAGGCCTTGTGCCAGATGCGGGGACAGCAAGGTGAGACTGAGTCCCTGCTCTTGAGAAAGGCAAATTGGGAGCTGGGCGTGGTGGCACACACCTGTCATCCCAATACTTGGGAGGCTGAGACAGGAGGATCCAGGTTCACAGCCAGCCTCAGCTACTTAGTGAGGCCCTCCGCAACTTAGTGAGACCCTGTTTCAAAATAAAGAATAAAAAATAGGGCTGGGGGTGTCACTTGGAGATAGAATGCCCCTGGGTTTAATCCCCAGTACCGCAAAAAAAAAAAAAAAAAAAGGCAAATTGGGGAGACTGCAGTTTGGAAGGTTAGCTCTGACACACTAGGATAAATGATGAATAAACAAGCACACGGTGGGCTGTGGGTAAATAGGGCAGCTCACAATGGTTCTTCCTGGAGAAAGGGAGGAGGTTGTGCAGAGGAAGGGACACTGAGGCAGGACAGATTTTCAAAAAAATTGGGACAGAGACAGGAGGTGGAGGGACAGGATGTTTGAGATAGAGCGGTACAGGTGAGGGCCCAGAGCTTGAGAAATGGCCAAGCTCTTCTGAGGACGGTGACCTGGAATCGAAAAAGTGTCAGAGCAGTGTTTCCAGGAGTGTGGATTCAGAACCATTAGCCGAGCTGGGCGTGGTGGTGCATGCTTGTAATCCCAGTACTTGGGAGGCTGAGACAGGAGGATCCAGGTTCGTGGCCAGCCTCAGCTACTTAGTGAGGCCCTCCGCAACTTAATGAGACCCTGTTTCCAAATAAAGAATAAAAAATAGGGCTGGGGGTGTAGCTCAGAGCTCAGAGGTAGAATGCCCCTGAGTTCAATCTCCAGTACAAAAAAAAAAAAAAAAAAAAGAACCATTAGCCGTCTTTAGCTCAGAGAGGTCGGACAGTCACACAGGGAAGAAGAGGCTGGCCGGCCACTGGCCATCTGTAAGTGACAGCCTTCCTTGTGGGAGGAGCATTCTAGACATGGGGGGTGGTGTTATCACCTCTGTTTTACAGGTGAAGAAAGTGGGCACCAGAGAGATGAAGTGACTTACCAGGTTACACTGTTGGCTGGTGGCACCCTCACGAACTCAGAACCCTGGGATTGAGGTCACTAAAAAAAAAAAATTTTTTTTGGTACTGGGGATGGAACCCAGGGGCATTCTACCTCTGAGCTACACCCCTAGTCCTATTTTTTTATTTTATTTTTTTTATTTTGAAAATAAAAAAATTTATTTTTATTTTTATTTTTATTTGAAAATAAAAAAAATATTTTTTTATTTTGAAACAGGGTCTCACTAAGTTGCTGAGGGCCTCACTAAGTAGCTGAGGCTGGCCGCGAACCTGTGAACCTCCTGTCTCAGCCTCTCAAGTACTGGGATTACATGCGTGCGTCACCACGCCTGGCTAAAAAAAATTTTTTTCAGGCAGCTCAAAGAAGAGGCTTTCCAGGGAATAAAGGTAGTATCTGCCTGCCAGCCGGAAGTCAAGTGCCTAGGGGAACTGTCGGGGCAGCAGGGTGCTTCTCCACAACCCAGTAACTCCAAGAGAGTTTGGAAAAGTGGGTACAAAGTGCCCACATCTCAAAGTGTTATTGAGCCGGGCACGACGGTGCTTGCCTGTCATCCCAGTACTGATCCCAGGCTGAGACAGGAGAATTGCAGGTTTGAGGCCAGCCTCAGCAACTTAGTGAGACCCTGTTTCAAATTTAAAAAAATAAAAAAGGGCTGGGTGTGGTGTTGCATGCTTGTAATCCCAGTACTTGGGAGACTGAGATCTGAGGATCCAGGTTCATGGCCAGCCTCAGCTACTTAGTGAGGACCTCCGCAACTTAGCGGACCCTGTTTCAAAATAAAGAATAAAAAATAGGGCTGGGGATGTAGCTCAGAGGTAGAATGTCCCTGGGTTCCATCCCCAGTACCACACACACACACACACAAAATAAAATAAAATAAAATAAAAAAAGGCTGGGAGTACAGCTCAGAGGTAGAATGCCCCTTGGGTTCAATTTCTAGTACCCCCCCAAAAAAGCATTTTTGTTTTTTTGGTGAAAATAGGAGCTCATAATAGGTGTTATGCCTACTGGGTTATTAAACCGGGGTGAGCGGAATCGGGGGACATGACAGCCTTGTGATTGGAGTCTTAGAAGGCAATGAACTTCCCTTCTAGTATTGCAGGGGTGCCCAGCAGGGTCTGAATCACCAGGGGCTCCCCACCTCCAGAGTCCCCAACCCCTGACCAGCACAGCCCCCAGGGACTAACGCAGAACACAACAGGAATCCTGGAGACCCAGAGAGAGGCACAGGTCATCTCTGCTTTGTCTTTGAAGACAGATCCTGTTCCAGAAGGAGCCAGGGTACACAGCAAGAACAGAGTCCTTAGAAACTGCCCTACATTTCCACTGCGGCTGCCTGGCAGGGCAGGCTGAGGGCAGGGCTCAGCCCCTGCAGGCTGGCCCCTTCCCAAAGGGCTCCCAGGGGCTGGTCAGGCACCAGACACCCCAGCCAGCCCTTCCCCTGCGGGGTGGGCAAGCAGGGGACAAGCGGTGACATTTTTGCAGTAGTAGGAATTGAACCCAGGGACATTCTACCTCTGAGCTCCACCCTCAGCCCTAGTTTTTATTCTTTATTTTGAAACAGGGTCTCATTAAGTTGTGGAGGGCCTCACTAAGTAGCTGAGGCTGGTCGCAAACCTGTGATCCTCCTGTCTCAGCCTCCCAAATACTGGTGTTACGGTTTCAGTGGGATTTCATAACGGGATCACTGAGATTACAAGTGCGCCACCACCCCCGGCTATGAGGTGATGTTTGGAGAATGGAGGTGAGGAAAAGAGGTTCCTGAAGCTAGAAGGCAAATTCAGACAGTATGTAGGACCAAATTCATCTTCCAGTCCTTGGCTCCACAAGTCTTCTAGTCTCCCAGATATCTCCCTACGCCCTCCCCTCCCAGCCAATGAGTTAGGCATTAGCTGCCTGGTTAAGGAAAGGCAGTTAGAGGCCAGGGCAACTTCTCTTCTCTTAGGCTGGCTGGCTAGTCTCTGCAGCATGGGCACCGAGCTGCCCACCCATTCAAGCTTTGGCCTCTGACTCCTGGGTGAGGGGTGGACAGAGGGGGAGAGGAAGCCACACTGAAACAATTTGTCAAGCTGGGCCCGGTGGTGCATGCTTGGAATCCCAGTACTTGGGAGGCTGAGACAGGAGGATGGCAGGTTTGAGGACAGCCTCAGCTACTTAGTGAGGCCCTCCGCAACTTAGCGAGACCCTGTTTCAAAGTAAAGAATCAAGCCGGGAGTGGTAGCACATGCTTGTAATCCCAGTACTTGGGAGGCTGAGACCAGAGGATCCGGATTCACTGCCAGCCTCAGCTACTTAGGCCCTCGGCAGCTTAGTGAGACCCTGTTTCAAATTAAAGAATAAAAAATAGGGCTGGGGGTGTAGCTCGGAGGTAGAATGCCCCTGGGTTCAA
>PVJS01060787.1:0-11157 GCA_004027185.1 Glis glis | reverse complement strand
TGAGGCCCTCTGCAACTTCGTGAGACCCGGTTTCAAAATAAAGTATAAAAAATAGGGCCGGGGGTGTAGCTCAGAGGTAGAATGTCCCTGGGTTCAATCCCCGGTACCGCAAAAAAAATAAAAATAAAAAATAAATAAATAAATAAAAATATCCTTCATGACAAAATGAGAACTATGTATAAATTACTTCTGCTGTTATAGTGAAGTAAAATGGGCATCTCAGAGAATAACCTTTGTGTACTTGTTTTAACTGCAATCAGAACTATGAACTATCTGCATTTAAAATGCACATTTTTATTTGAAAGATAACTGACAACCATGGTTACTAAGATTTGGGTATTTGGCAGACATTTTCTGGACAATGAGCCTATTACTTCAAGAGCAACAAATGACAATATTTGTTGCCAATAATAAAATCCAAGGATGCATGCATGCACTCATTCATTCATTTATTTACTTATTTATTTATTGGTTCTGGGGATTGAACCCAGGGGCATTCTACTTCTGAGTTACACCCCCTGCCCTATTTTATTTTTTATTTAAGAATAGGATCTCACTAAGTTGCTGAGAGCCTATCTAAGTTGCTGAGGCTGGCCTCAAGTACTGGGATTACAGGCATGCACCACCATGCCCTGCAAAATCCAAACTTTATTTATTTATTTATTTATTTATTTATTTATTCATTTATTCATTCATTCTGCGGTACGGAGGACTGAACCCAGAGGCAGTCTACCTTGGAGCTACAGCCCCAGCCCTATTTTTTTATTCTTTATTTTGAAACAGGGTCTCACTAAGTTGCGGAGGGCCTCACGAAGTAGCTGAGGCTAGTCGCGAACTCAGATCCTCCAGTCTCAGCCTCCCAAGTACTGGGATTACAAGCGTGCGCCACCATGCCCGGCAGATTTCTTCTTTATCTACGTGCCTCATTCCTCAATTTTTATTAAGCTACAAACCTATACCTAAGTTAGCTATTAACTCTCTAATATGAACTTGCTGCCAGGCAGAACTGCCGAATTATCAGCATGTGATTGGAAGCTTGAGTAATAAGGGCAACAGAGCATGTAAGAACAAAAATTAAAGAAATTCTTAGAGGCCTTCCAAAGGAAAAGCACACAAGACCGTGCTGAACATCTGGAATGTGCCCTCCATGGCACCAAGGGCTCCTGTCCATTGTTTTCACTTTCCAGTCCAGTGCTTGCAATAGCGCCTGGCACACAGCTGGTGTGCAATAAAGTCGAATAAATGAATCAACTTAGTATTTTTATTATAATTATTTCATGGACAGAAACTAAGAATTGTCCAAAAATTAAGTTTACAGACTTGTTGTATTTAAATGCTATACCTTAGTATTACAACCAAATCACAACTGTCACTTTGGGAGTTTCCATTATCCACCAGAGAAATTAAAAGTAGATCATTAGTTACTACAGAAAAAAGTACAAGTTTAAATGTCCACAAATTTTATCACCTATATCCCCATCACCTTGCTTCTACTTTCTATCAAAGACAGAACTATTCCAGATTTTAAAAAAATCTAAAAGGAAGATTAGGGCTGGGGATATAGCTCAGAGGCAGAGCACTAGCCTAGCACGCGCAAGTCTAGGCTTATCCCCAGTACTGCAAAAAATAAAATAAAAAACAAAAACTCATGGACAAACTAAAACAAGCCAAAAAATACTTTTCTGTGTGTGTGTGGTACTGGGGATTGAACCCAGGGGCATTCTACCTCAGAGCCACAACCCCAGCCCTATTTTATTTTTATTTTGAAACAGGGTTGAAACAGGGTCTCACAAGGTTGATAAGAATCTTACTACTTGCTGAGGCTGTCCTCAAACTTACAATCCTCCTGTCTCATCCTCCCAAGTATTGGGATTACAGGCATGCATCACCACACGTGGTTCATAAAGTACTTTTTAGCTACTTAAGGCCACCAGAATTCCCATAGCTTTCTAACAGAGAATTCTTATAAGAAGGACACTGGGAAAAACTGCTAATTCCCTGCTCAGGTCTTCCTTTTTTTTGGTGGTGGTACAAAGGACTGAACCCAGGGCACTCTACCTCTGAGCTACACCCCCAGTCCTATTTTACTTTGAAACAGGGTCTTACTAACCTGTTGTGGCTGGCCTCAAACCTGAGATCCTCCTGTTTCAGCCTCCCAAGTACTGGGATTACAGGCATGCATCACCACACCCAGCCCTGCTCAGGTCTTCTAATTTCTCCATGCAGCAAATATTCCTTACTTGGGTCACAAGATAAACAAACATTAATTGGACTAACTAGCACATCAGCTAAGCAGCTATTTGAATTTTTAAAAGACTATGTAAACTGGGCATGGTGGCACACGCTTGTAATCCCAGTACTTGGGAGGCTGAGACAGGAGGATCGCAGGTTCACGGCCAGCCTCAGCAACTCGTGAAGGCCTCTGCAACTTAGTGAGACTCTGTTTCAAAATAAAGAATAAAAAAATTGGGCTGCGGATGTAGCTCAGAGGTAAAATGTACCTGGGTTCAATCCCCAAAACCACACACACACACACACACACACACACACACATACACACACGCGCGCGCGTGCGCGCGCACGCACACACACAATCACACACACAAATAAAATAAAACAATAAAATAAAATAAAATAAAATAAAAGACTATGTGCATCGGGGGTGGTGGCACACGCTTGTAATCCCAGTACTTTGGGAGGCGGAGACCAGAGGATCCGGGTTCGCGGCCAGCCTCAGCTCGCTCTCTCTCCCTGTCTCTCCCCCTCTCCCCCCCCACTTGATGAGGCCCTCCACAACTTCGTGAGACCCGGTAAAAAAAAAAGACTATGCAATAAAACTCAAAGGGATAAGTACAATTCCATGCAACTGAAATCTGAGGTGGATTTGACCACTGACAAGCAAGACATCTTTTTAGGTATTTTTAAAGGTATTTTAAAGGTACCTTTTAAAGGTATTTACTCAGAATATACATTGATATACATTGGCAATTTCTTAAATAAATGTGAAATTTTGCACCGAGCGTGGTGGCACACGCTTGTAATCCCAGTACTTTGGGAGGCGGAGACCGGAGAATCCGGGTTCGGGTTCGTGGCCAGCCTCAGCTCGTTCACTTGCTCACTCGTGCACGTGTGCTCTCTCTCTCTCTCTATCTATCTATCTATCTATCTAGTGAGGCCCTCCACAACTTCGTGAGACCCGGTTTCAAAATAAAGTATAAAAAATAGGGCCGGGGATGTAGCTCGGAGGTAAAACGCCCCTGGGTTCAATCCCAGGCAAAAAAAAAAAAAAAAAAAGTGAAATTTCATTATTCATGGTATTCAAAGACCTAGAAATATAACAAAGTCTACTAGATGTTACCAATGCCTTTTCTTTTCTATTTAGGCCCAAATGTTTATTTCATTGTTAATGTGTGTTCATACATCTGAAGATACAATACCTTCATTTTCCTTAGTCTCTTTACATATAAACTGAACCAAGATCAATTCAATTCAAATAAATTCTGGTCACTAAATATAAAATCAGTAAATAGAAGCTCCTGAATTTTTTTTTTTTTTTTTTTTTTGGTGGTACTGGGGGATTGAATCCAGGGGCATTCTACCTCTGAGCTCCACCCCCAACCCCTAGGGTCTCACTAGGTTGATGAGTCTCACTACTTGCTAAGGCTGTCCTTGAACCTGCGATCCTCCTATCTCAGCCTCCCAAGTACTGGGAGCTCTTGATGTTTTATCATAAGAAATCCCTAAAAGAGCAAAGCAGTTGTTAGAAAGGTAAAACTTACTTCTTGATACAGTTGGTCATGAGAAGATGGACATCTTGTCTTTCGTCTAACAGCAGCATTGCTCCTAAATAGCCAATGCGTTTGTCTGTAAATTTCTGAGAGGCAATAAGCTTGAGGCACTCCAACTGCAAAAAAGAAGAAGAAAATGAAATTAAGAACTTGCTACCACAATACAGAAATCCTATGCTTTTAATCCAGAGTCCACAGATGACATAAACCCATATTGTCAAACTACCTTGGTAAAAACACAAAGACTTAAGACCTCTTGATATCTTCATAATAGTAATCGAGTTCTAGAATAGGTCATATTATCAAGGTCTCATAGCATTTGCTAAATAATCTGAGGTTTTTTTGTTTGTTTGTTTGTTTTTTTTTTTTTTGCAGTACTAGGGATTGAACCCAGGGGCATTCTACCTCCGAGCTCCACCCCCAGCCCGATGTTTTTGTTCTTTATTTTGAAACAGGGTCTCCCTAAGTAGCTGAGGCTGGCTGCGAACCCGGATCCTCCTGTCTCAGCCTCCCAAGTACTGGGATTACAAGCATGCGCCACCACGCCTGGCGAAATAATCTGTTTTAATTTAGTTCTACAGATTCATAAAAACTAGTCCAGGTTTGTAAGATATTAATAGACCAATTTAATCTCTAGTTTACGTTCAATAAGTGCCTAACTCATATATTTAAGGTTTGATTCCTATTCTGAGAATCAAAAAACTCAATAATTAGCCAGGCTTGGTGGCACATGCCTATAATTCCAGTACTTGGAAGGCTGCGACAGGAGGATTACATACAGGTTCATGGCCAGCCTCAGCAATTTAGCGAGGCCCTCACGGCAATTTAGCGAGGCCTTCAGCAACTTAGTGAGACCCTGTTTCCAAATAAAAAAAATAAAGTAGGGCTCCGGGTGTAGCTCAGAGGTAGAATGCTCCTGGATTCAACCCTCAGTACCACACACACACACACACACACACACACAAACCTTCAATAACTGAAAATACATCCAAGTGCCAAACAGTATCCTAAACATCAGGAATGACTTTAATATTATGTGGAAAGTGCCTCATTTAGGACTTGAACTAAGTGCTATGAGACGTGAGGGTTTAGGATTCCAAAAGAAAACTCAGTAGTGAAATTAACCTAAAATGTCTTATGCAATTTTCTTCTTTACATAACTGTTAGAAATAATTCCTCAGGCTGGGTGTGGTGGCGCACGCTTGTAATCCCGGTACTTGAGAGGCAGAGACCGGAGGATCCAGGTTCGCAGCCAGCCTCAGCTACTTAGTGAGGCCCTCCGCAACTTCGTGAGACCCGGTTTCAAAATAAAGTATAAAAAATAGGGCTGGGGGTGTAGCTCGGAGATAGAACGGCCCTAGGTTCAATCCCCGGTACCGCAAAAAAAAAAAAAAAAAAGAAATAATTCCTCAGTGCTTAAGAGTTCTTGTAGTTCGATCTGGCCTTTCTTGAAAGTCACAGTCACTTTGATATACTTTATCATTCCATCTCGACAAACACGGAAAGGCCAAACATCCCCTCTGGAGCAGTGGTTTTCAAAGGGCATAGATAAGTCAGACTCTCCAAGCAGACTTTTCAAAACTAGGCTCCTCACTAGAATCACGCACCTAAGGAAAGGGGCTCCAATGGAGACTGTGTCCACAGGGGGCAAGGTCATGTGGGACTGCTTTCCATTATGATTTTATCTAGTAAGTTCAAAAGTGAAGCTGAGGGAAGTAAACAGCTCCACAAATAGAACTGTTTTGAATTACTTAAAAATTGCTCTTTTACTGGATATAGTGGCATACGTCTGTGATCCTAGTGCTTGGGAGGTTAAGGCAAGAGGATAACAGGTTCGAGGCCAGCCTCAGTAACTTAGCAAAACCCTCAACAACTTATCAAGATGTTGTTTCAAAAATAAAAACAAATATGGTTATGGGTGTAGCTCAGAGGCAGAATGTCTCTGGGTTCAATCCCCAGTACCAAAAAATTAAAAATTAAAAAACACCAACAGTTGATTGACTACATTATCATAAGCGTGTCAAAGAAGTCTCCAAGAGAGTATAACCAGAATTGAAAAGGAAAACCCAGCCGAGCGTGGTGGCGCACGCTTGTAATCCCAGTACTTTGGGAGGCGGAGACCGGAGGATCCGAGTTCGCGGCCAACCTCAGCGCGCATGCGCGGGCGCGCGCGATTTATCTCTCCTCTCTCCTCTCTCCTCCCTCTTTCTCTCTCTCTCTCTCTCTCCCTCTACCTCTCCCTCTCTCTCTCTCTCTCTCTCTCTCTCTCTCTCTCTCTCTACCTAGTGAGGCCCTCTGCAACTTCGTGAGACCTGGTTTCAAAAATAAAGCATAAAAAAATAGGGCCGGGGGCATAGTGCGGAGGTAGAACGCCCCTGCGTTCAATCCCCGGTACCGCAAAAAAAAAAAGAAAGAAAAGGAAAACCCAAATACCAGGTGAGAGCAAAGGAGATTAGGTAACAACCTTTCTCTTTCTTCTAAACATTCATTTTAAATTTTGAAAATTTCTGAAATAGAAGTTAATGACAGTTATTTATAATGTCTGCAGAAAACTCACTGCTGATGAGTAAGAAAATGAGAAACTGAAATCTTAGAAATATTTTGCTTTTTTTCAAACTAAAAGTTTTTTTTAAACATCCCATTTAGTAATTATATAAGTAAATATTTTAGTAGTGAAAGAAAATATTCCAAAACACAGTTATCATAGAAGCTTTCATCATCCTAACTGAATCTTGCTTCTGGCAAACTCCAAGCACTACCCAAACATCCAAAAATATTTTATTAAGATCAACTAATGAGTAGAACATACTCTCAGGCATCATTCATATTTTTAGGGCCACATCTGGAGATAGTCACACTAAAAGACACTAGTGACCAGGTGAATACAGTTTGCTGTTTTCTTCAACCCTTGTTTAAAACTTATCTAAAAACCAAACAGCAAAAAGAAAAACTAAAGCCAAGCATGGTTGTGCCCACCTATAATCCCAGTACTTGGGAGGCTTAGAGAGGAGGATCACAGATTCTAAGTCAGCCTCAGCAACTTAGTGAGGCCCTGTTTCCAAATAAAATAAAAAACAGGGCTAGGGATGCTGTGAGCAACTTAGCAAGACCCTGTTTCCAAATAAAATGGCCGGGCATGGTGGCACATGCCTGTTCCAGTACTTGGGAGGCTGAGACAGGAAGATCACAGGTTCGCAGCCAGCCTCAGCTAATGAGTGAGGCCCACTGCAACTTAGTGAGACCCTGTTTCAAAATAAAGAATAAAAAATAGGACTGGGGGTGTAGTTCGGAGGTAGAAACCCTCTGGGTTCCATCCCCAGTACCACAAAAAAGAAAAGAAAAGAAAAACTAAAATAAGGGACAAACACTAAATTATTTACAGAAATCCCTATTTGCACAATGACTTTGCTTCAACATTTTCTTTTTTGTGTGTGTGGTACTGGGGATGGAACTCGGGGACATTCTACCTCTGAGCTACAACCCAGCCCTATTTTATTCTTTATTTTGAAACAGGGTCACACTAAGTTGCAGAGGCTGGCTGCGAACTTGTCATCTTCCTGTCTCAGTCTCCCAAGTACTGGGATTACAAGCTTGCGCCACCACGCCCTGCTGAACATTGTTTTCCTGATAGTGACAAATTGAAGGGAAAACACAAGATTATATGGCTGGGAACGGCATATGAAATACACCCTCCAGTGAAGGTTTAACTGATCACATACTTTTCGCTCAGGCGGCCAGCAACAGTGCTGAAAATGTACCATATTTCTTTTTTTTTTTTTTTTGCGGTACCGGGGATTGAACCCAGGGGCATTCTACCTCCGCGCTACACCCCCGGCCCTATTTTTTATACTTTATTTTGAAACCGGGTCTCACGAAGTTGCGGAGGGCCTCACTAAGTAGAGAGAGAGAGAGACAGGGAGAGAGAGAGAGAGAGAGAGAGAGCAAGAGAGCGAGAGAGCGAGAGAGAGAGAGAGAGAGCTGAGGCTGGCCGTGAACCCGGATCCTCCGGTCTCCGCCTCCCTAAGTACTGGGATTACAAGCGTGTGCCACCATGCCCGGCTACCATATTTCTCCTCTCTAAAAAGGTTATTGAAGTTTTCAAATGTTGAGAAAAAAAAACACAAAGGTTAGGGGGAAATGGTATAATGGAGGAGGGACAATGTGAGAGGAGGGTTTTTTTTTTTCTTTTTAGTACTGGGGATTGAACCCAGGGCTTTGCACATGTTAAGCAAGCGCTCTACCACTGGGCTACATCCCCAGTTCTTTTTACTTAAATTTTTGAGACAAGATCTCACTCAATTGCCCAGGCTGGTTTTGAACTTCTGATCCTTTTGCCTCACACTCTTGAGTAGCTGGGATTACAGGCATGGGACACTACAATTAACAACGAGAAACATTTCTTTTTCTTTTGTTTTTGGTACTGGGAATTGAACCCAGGGGCATTCTACCTCCGAGCTACACCGCCAGCCTTATTTTTATTTTTATTTTGAAACAGGATCTCACCAGGTTGATGAAAGTCTTAGTACTTGCTAAGGCTGTCCTCAAACCTGAGGTGCTCCTGTCTCAGCCTCCTAAGTACTGGGACTACAAGCGTGCGCCACCACACCTGGCTCACCGGAAAAATTTCTAACAATAAATCTGACAGATCCTTTGAAGCCATAAATGCTGATAAACAGTCCAGCTTTTATATTCACACCCCACCAAATTAACAGAAAAATTACTTTTGACTCTAAACTCTACAAGCAGTCAAAAGACAAATGACAAAACCTTGGAAAAAATATTTGCAATTCATTTCAGAGACATACATATATATGTATACACACACCACACACACACACACACACACACACACACACACACATACATATATATATCAGGCTCCTACAAACTGATTTTTTAAAAGACTAATAATTCAATATAGAAAATGGAAAAAGAGTAAAACAAACAGCTTAGAGAAAATAAAAAATAGCTCAAACATAAAAAATGGAGTTTGACCTTCTTATAAGACAAATGCAGTCAAGCGTGGTGGTGCACGCTTGTGATCCCAGTACTTGGGAGACTGAGACAGGAGGATCGCAGGTTTAAAGCCAGTCTCGGCAACTTAGTGAGAACCTGTTTTCAAATAAATAAAATGGGGCTGGGTGTATAACTTGGAGGTAGAATGCCTCTGGGTTCAATCCCTAGTACCACACACACACAAAAAGCAAACTCAACTAAGTAAATTTACAAAAAAATCATCGAATTATATACTTCAAAAGCCAGGTGTGGTGGCACACGCTTGTAATCCCAGTAATTGGGAAGCTGAGACAGGAGGATAACAGGTTCATGGCCAGCCTCGGCTACTTGGTGAGGCCCTCCGCAACTTAATGAGAGCCTGTTTCAAAATAAAGAATAAAAAATAGGGCTGGGGGTGTAGCTCAGAGGTACAATGCCCCTGGGTTCAATCCCTACTATTGCCAAAAAGAAGAAAAGGTGAATTATGTGATATGCAAAGTATACCTCAATAAGGTTATCTAAAAAGAAAAGATACAAATCAAAACCATATAGAGGCTAGGTATGGTGGCAAACACCTGTAATTCCACTATAGGGGAGGCTGAAACAGGAGGATTGCAGGTGTGAGGCCAGCAGCGCACAGTAACTCAGAGAGACCCTATTTCAAAATAAATAAAATAGGGTTAGGGGTGTGGCTCATAGGTAGAGCAACCCTGGGTTCAATCTCCAGTACCAAAAATAAAAACCAATACAGAGATACTAATTTTTTTTTCAGTACTGGGGATTGAACCCAGGGGCGTTCTACCTCCGAGCTACACCCCCATACCTATTTTTATTATTTATTTTGAAACAGGGTCTCACTAAGTTGCAGAGAGCCTCACTAAGTAGCTGAGACTGGCTACGAACCCGGATACTCTTGTCTCAGCCTCCCAAGTACTGGGATTACAAACATGCGCCACCACGCCCAGTTTGAGATACTACTTTTTAACCTACTAGATTAGCAAAGATCTAAAATTATTATAACAGCAGAAACACATTAATGATTAAAGTATAAATTAGCACAAGCTGTAGAAAGATCTAACCTATTTAAATGATAAATGTATCTTTTAACCAGGCAATTCCTCTTTTAAGAATTCACGTTTCACTTACATTCACACATGTACAAAATAATGAATAGAATTCAACTGAAGTATTATTTGAAACAGCAAGACTGGCATTGAGTGTCCCTTAACAGGGTACCAGCTTAATAAATTATGATTCATTCATGTAACAGAATACTATGAGCATGTCAAAGAAGTTCTAAATAAACAAGGATACTCTTTATGTGGAAGGTATATCTATATAGGTTAACCTTCAGGACAGATTAGGGAGTAGACGATGAAACCAGTATCCCCTTAGATCCATAATGTATCTCTGGAAGGATATTCAAGAAACTGATACCACCATTTGCCTGTGGTGAAACTAAGTGACCAGAAGACAACTATTGAAAGCACAGTTTTCATTATAAATCCTTTTTTTTTTTTTTGCGGTACCGGGGATTGAACGCAGGGGCGTTCTACCTCCACGCTACGCCCCCGGCCCTATTTTTTATACTTTATTTTGAAACCGGGTCTCACAAAGTTGCGGAGGACCTCACTAAGTAGAGAGAGAAAGAGAGAGAGAGAGAGAGAGAGACAGAGACAGAGACAGAGAGAGAGCTGAGGCTGGCCGCAAACCCGGATCCTCTGGTCTCCACCTCCCAAAGTACTGGGATTACAAGCGTGCGCCACCATGCCCGGCCGGTGAAGCCAGGCGTGGTGGCACATGCTTGTAATACGAGTACTTGGGAGGCTGAGACAGGAGGATCACAGGTTCACAGCCAGCCTCAGCTACTTAGTGAGGCCCTCTGCAACTTACTGAGACCTTGTTTCAAAATAAAGAATAAAATAGGGCTGGGGGTGTAACTCGGAGTAGAATGTCCCTGGGTTCAATCCCCAGTAACACACACACAAAAAAATCCTTTTGTATTTCTTAAATCTAGAATAAATTATCTATCATTATTTATTCCAAAGAAAAATAGTGGATTAGGAGAAAAAACTTAAAATAGAAACTGCAAGATGAAAGAACTTGTGGTTAGAAAAGATAAAAAAAAAATAGCCGGGCGTGGTGGCGCATGCTTGTAATCCCAATATTTTGGGGGCTGAGACCGGAGGATCCGGGTTCGCGGCCAGCCTCAGCTACTTAGTGAGGCCCTCCACAACTTAGTGAGACTCTGTTTCAAAATAAAGACTAGCCGGACGTGGTGGCGCACGCTTGTAATCCCAGTACTTTGGGAGGCAGAGACCGGAGGATCCGGGTTCGCGGCCAGCCTCAGCTCTTGCTCTCTCTGTCTCCTCTC
>PVJS01060786.1:0-11156 GCA_004027185.1 Glis glis | reverse complement strand
TGAGACCCGGTTTCAAAATAAAGTATAAAAAATAGGGCTGGGGGTGTAGCGCGGAGGTAGAATGCCCCTGGGTTCAATCCCCGGTACTGCAAAAAAAAAAAAAAAGAACAAAATTATGTCATTTGCAGGAAAATGGATGGAACTGGAAAGCATCATGTTAAGTGAAAGAAGCCAGACTCAGAAAGTCAAGGGTTGTATATTTTCTCTCATATGTGGAAATTATAGAGAAAAACAGGGGGAAAAAGGGATCTTGTGAAAATAGAAGGAAGACCAGTAGTGTAGAAGAAGGGGATGTGGGGAAAGGGGGAAAGGAGAGGTATTGGGGAATGAGATTGATCAAATTATGTTATATGCATATATGAATATGTCACAGTGGATCCCACTAGTATGTGTAATTCTAATACACCAGTAAAAAATTTAATAAAAATTATACATAAATATAGGGGGACAGCTTCTAATTATAGAATCAAATTATCAATTATTTCTATGGCTGTAAAGCTGGGCTAAAATACAATACCAGCTTTATGACACATAGCCATAAAGTTCTACCTTTAAATTACAAAACATCAGAAACATTATTATAGGACAGGGAGCCGACCATAATAGCAGTTCAAAGGAAAAAGCGCTGAGGAATTTAACTGAACATAAGCCAAGCAGGAGAGAAATTCAGATGATTTTAAGAGTTTCTTTTTTTCTCTAATTATGCAAATATTTTCAGTTTTATCAATTAAACAAACATTCATTAAATGTTCTCAGTCTCTACCCATAAGGGACTCATACCAAGCCAGGAGTAACTAACTACACCACACTACCATGTGGTGTATGGTATAATAAATAATGCATATAGGAGGGACTCTTGGAGCTGAGAAAAGAACACAATAACACATTTTTCAGGTGTGCCTTTGTGTAGGTGTGAATATATTTGTATGGAGACAAGGACATGCAGAGTTGGATCCCAAGGAACTAATTGGAGTTATCTAGTTGAACAAGATGTGGAAGGGTGTCCCAGATACAATCATGTTATGAATGCACCTGGCATATTTTAGGAGTACTGAAACACTGTGTACAGACAAATCACAGATTTCTTTTCTTTTCTTTTTTGTTGTATCTGAGCCAGGTCATGAAAAACTTTTAATAGAATAAACTGATTGAAATTCATCTTACATATGATGGAGAAAATGTCACCGATTTTTAAGTCTGTGGCATCACCAGAGTTGTTTGAGATAAACAACTCCATGTGCTCAGTGCTGCACTGGCTAGTCTAATTGGATGAGATTGGAAGCAGGGTAACACATGAAGAAATAAGTTATTCAGGAGTCTTTGGTTGCAAGAGACAGAAATCTAAATTGATCTAGTTTGACCATAATGAAGAATGGATTGAATCCTAGAACCAAGGGCAAGAGTAAAACTGGCCTTAACAATGACTATAAAATCAGTGTCATCAGGATATCCTTTTTTAAATCCCTTGTCCCTACTTTGTTGTGTTAGGTTCCTCTCTAGATACAAGATTATTTATTAGGCTAAATCTGTGACCACAGGCAACTATCTAGCCAGAGTTTAAACAATTTTGGGTAAAGGCTCCATTGACCAGCCTTGAGACATGTGCCAATCCACAAACAAATCGCTGATGTCAAGGGATGAAATGTTTTGATAAGTTTGGAGCTTACCTGCCTTTTCTTTTCTTTTTTTTTTTTTTTGCGGTACCGGGGATTGAACCCAGGGGCGTTCTACCTCTGTGCTACACCCCCGGCCCTATTTTTTATACTTTATTTTTTTGAAACCGGGTCTCACGAAGTTGCAGAGGAACTCACTAAGGAGAGAGCGGGGGGGGGGGGAGAGCTGAGGCTGGCCGAGAACCCAGATCCTCCGGTCTCCACCTCCCAACGTACTGGGATTACAAGCGTGCGCCACCACGCCCGGCTTACCTGCCTTTTCAATACCGATTTCTAACAGAACCCTGAGTTCATTTAGAAACATTGTAGGTCCAGCCTCATACAATCAGTTATGATTAGTTAAACATCACAATTTTGTTCTATATTTTTTCCAACTTTTTGCCACTGGAGGTGTCCTTGAGACCCACTAAACTCCAATGAGATTCCAAAGAAAGTGTGCTGGTAGGAGTATCTAAAAGGCCATTTTCTCTTTAGGTAAGGAGGTGGTTGAACTTGATGCCCTTGTTTCAGTCAGCATTCTCACTGCTGTAATCAAAAACCTGACCACCACAATTTACAGGAAGGAAGATTTATTTTTTCACAGTTCTGGAGATTTCAGGGGTTCAGTCCATGTTAGACCAGGTAAAGTCTGCAGAGCTCAGGGCATGGCAGTGGAAGCCAGAGAGAAGAGGGACCATATATAATCCTCAAGGCCACACCCCCAGGGCCCCTCCTCAGAAACCAAGCCCTACCTCCAGCATGGCTGCCTTGTCTACATGAGGTCTAGGGGGGCTTTCTACATTCAAACCACAACAGTCCTTCCTCTTTTGGTTTTTCTTCTGTGCCCAGGTTATAAAATTGAACCAGATATCTATAAGAAAGCATAATTATTAGTGATATGGAATCAGAAAAAGGTTTCTCCAAGGCATACTCAGAAAGGCTTTCATGGAAGTATACTTAAAATAAATCTGGGGCATGTTTATAGAAGTATTTTTATAATATTCCTCAGTATAGAATGATATTATGTCAAGTATAGCTCAGTATAGACTTTTCTCTCGGTGTGGAGCAAGATAGACTTAATGGTCCTGTTCTTCACAGTGGTCAAGAGTGTTTGGAATGCTATGCTCATTTCTGGGAATGCATTTTACAAAGAATAGTTACAAATTGAACAGTACTGTGTACACATTATATTTTTAACAGATTCTTGTTGAATGAATAAATGATTGAGTGGATGCATAAATGATTACAGGAACTTACACATTTTACTTAGATATGAGAGGCCTCTTATATTACTCAAAGGGTTTTTAATGAAGGCAAAATACAAAACTCACAAGAAATAAGAATATGTGCAGCAATGCAAGCAATACAAGATGGTGACAAATTGTCAAATTCTATCTATGTATTTACCTATCTACTACATATCTATGTACTTATCTAGCACTATCTATCTAAATAGTAGATTTTAAAATAAATGTTTGCTGAATGAGTTTGTGATACTGGTAAAGTTTAAGAGTTTATTTTGATATTCCATTGTAGTATATAATAGGAGAGGGGAAAACTCAGGAGAAAAGAACAAATGGAAAAACAGAACAGGCAGAGGTTAACTAGACCTAAAGTCTCCCAAGGTATGAAAAATTACAGATTATGTGGGTCATTAATAAATGAGTAAAACATAAAGCAGATTTCCAGCATTTGTGAAGAATGATTCTTGGAAGCAGATAGGATGAAAATGTGTTATGAGTTTATGTATGTATATGATCCTGAGCCAGGAAGAGATTCCAAGTATAGCCACAGAGTTGGTCGCACATGTGAATGTCCTGGAAAATCCAGCCATAATTCTATTTCCACCAAGTTGCTCAGCCTCTGACTGAAATGTTCTTGGAAACACAAATATTCAGAACACTGTAGAAATCAGAACAAAATTTATATGATTGTTTTTATACAGAGAAATGTTTTAATCTTCGTAGCATATACGATTCGTATTCCCCAGGAATTATTCACCAGATGCTGATTAAAACTCTAGTAGTATTAAGAATCATTTACCTTTTCTCTAAAGTATTTTAATAACTTCCACCTTACTCAAAACCACAGTTATTCTACATGCAAAGGAAACAGAAAGAAAATGGAAACAGCCAGGCAGTAATGGAGTTAAACTAGAGAGTTCAGCCACAAAATTCCTTGGTTTTCCCTGGATTTTAAGAAAAAAATTTACTACCTTTGCAATCTGAAATCAGGTTAGTTTATAAAGTCTAGTATATTTAGAATCAGAGGTTCACAAAGCCTTTTGGTGAGGGGAAGGTTTTAAAATCCCACCCACACAGAAGTCTTCCACAGTGTGGCTGCCACTTACCCATCCAATCTCTAGTCAAGCCCTTCCAATGTAAAGTGACTCATTGTTGTACCAGTAAATCCATTCCAATGTCGAGTACATCTGATGACAAAATGTTCTTCCTTATATGTAATTAAAATGCTATTTACCCTTTTAACCTGTGAATATTTGTAAGTTTGTTTTCATGAAAGCCTGAATTATGATGAATTTCAGTCCCTATGCCCCTTTTTAAAAAGTGTCTCTTAGAACACTCCTTAGTGCTTTTCCTCCCCCTCGGGTGCTGGTCCACATGTGTTTTTATGCAGATCAACTCACTTCTTCACATGGTCCTTTGTGAAACTGTGAAACTACCATGTTACTTCCTCATCTCAGGGTCCGTAGGAGATGGATGCTTTGCCGGGCACAGCTGGCTGCTCCTTGGGAGCTACTCTTTTTCCTTTAGCCATTTATTGTAGGTGTTCAAAAAAAAAAGCATCTTTATAAAATTTTTGCATTTCAAAAATCTTTATGAAATGTCTGTAGCTCACGCTGTAACTTTCACAAGATTTTTCAAAGGCTTGTGATTATTTTTTATAAGGTATGGTTTCCCTTGAAGCCTGCACGTCCTGGGGTTCCCAGCAAGCAACCCCTTTCAAATCCACGGCAATTTTCTTTGTGGCAGGGTCAATTCATCTCCACCAGAGTGTCTTTGGGTCCCACTATTGCTAAGCCAAGGGGGAGAAAAATATTTACCCTTCACACCTATCTCAGACTGACAGTCCCTTGTGTGTGTGTATATGTGTGTGTGTGTGTGTGTGTGTGTGTGTGTGTGTGTGTACCGGGGACTGAACCCGGGGCCTCATGCAAGCTAGGCAAGCACACTACTAAGGAGCTACATTCCCATCCCAGGCTGACATAGTTCTATCCCCCTATTTTTTTTCAGTAATTATTCTATGAGATCCAAGAACAATTATGTTAATATGTAGTAGTCTAACAACAATCATTTCCTAAAGTGTGGCTTGTTCAGTTTTAGGTAATGCTAAGTAAGGGATGTTCTATTAGGAAAGGTTTATGCTGCAACTAACAGTAAACAACTGTAGCTAACTTAAACAGGAAAGAAATTTGTCAGAGGAAGTTGGATCGTTCCCAGAATCAGGCTCAGGAAACAGACAGTGACCTAGACAGGTTACACTGTAAGGAGCTGCTCAGGCCCAGTGGAAGGTTAGGAAGCTGCCCTGGCACAGACAACTCTGCACACTGTGTTAACCGTCACTGCTAGGCTCCGCCACATGCCACATTCCCCTCACCTCAGACCCCATGCTGGTACTGTTCAATAGAAATTTGCATGAAGATTAAGTTTTATTTTTGCTCTTTAACACAGTATCCATGAGTCACATGTGGCTTTCGAGCACTGGGAATGTGGCTGGTATGTCTGAAGAACTGAATTTTAAATTTATTTGATTTTAATTGTAATTAATAATTACATATGGTTATTAGTGACCATCCTGGACGACACAGCTCTAATCTATCAGGGCTTATTGTTTTAGGATTATCTGTCAAAACTTTTCCAGTACCCACTTTTCCAGGTGTAAAAAGTGCCACCAAAAACTTCTATTACTTGCCTCCTATATCTCTGTATTTGGCCTAAGGAGAAACAACACTGTATAGGTCACTGGAACAGTATATAGAGTGTGGGTCCAGTAAACATTGTCCACCAAACACTGAACTAGGATGGCTTCAACAGGCCCATGTGCCAAGGGCTAGAAGCACCCAAGAGAAGGGGTCACAAGAAGTCAGTGGGTCTAGCCACATACATAGGGTCTCAGTTACCTAATATGGCACTGACACCAGACTTTCTAGGTTAGATTTCTGGTTTTGACACTACTTAAGTGACCTTAAATAAGCTACTTAACAAAAACATTTGTACCTCAGTTTCCTCATCAATTAAAAGGTATGATGGGAGTACCCAACTCATAGAGTAGACAGGTTCATATAAAGCACAAAAGAGTCAGATGTGGTGGTGCATGCTTGCCATCCCAGTACTTGGGTGGCTGAGAGAGGAGGATGGCAGGTTCAAGACCAGCTTCAGCAACTTAGTGAGACCCTGTTTCAAAATAAAAAATAAAATAGGGCTGGGGTATATCTCAGAGGTAGAACACCCCTGGGTTCAATCCCCAGTAAAGCCCCCCCCCAAAAAAAAACAAGGCACCTAAGAGTGTCTGGTAAGTGCCAAATGATTGTCAGCTTTCATTGTCACCGTGCAGGCACACAATGGCTTGCAATAAGACAGCCAATGAATACTAACCAATTCCTGTGAGCACATGAATAGGTGTGTCTGCCAAATTGCTACAAGTCATAATGCAGGCTGCAAAAGTTAAAGATGTCCAAAGACATTGTTGATTCCAACAGCCTGGAAGGACAAGACTGGCCTTCCGAGATGGTTGAGAATCTATCCTATTTTGAAAAGGCTTGCTTTCTAAAAATAAGTTACAAGTTGTTTGATGATGAAACTACTTCATGGTATGTCAAAAGATTTTAAAAAATGAAGTCTTCAGGTATAGGGTGGGGAGTATGGAAACACACGCACCGAAGGAAGCAGGGCCCCAACTCTGACTCTCTGTGCTGAATCTGAGGAACACATTAGTGGCTTCAGAAATTACTCCTGCCATTATACTGACAGATTTTTTTTTGAGTGTGTGCGTGTGTATGTGTGTGTGTGTGTGTGTGTGTGTGTGTGTGTATGTGTGTGTGTTACTGGGGATTGAACCCAGGGGCATTCTACCTCTGAGCTACACCCCCAGCCCTATTAAATCTTTAATTTGAAACAGGGTCTCACTAAGTTGCAGAGGGCCTCACTAAGTAGCTGAGGCTGGCCGTGAACCTGTGATCCTCCTGTCTCAGCCTCCCAAGTACTGGGATTACAAGCGTGAGCCACCATGCCCGTCATACTGAGAGATTTTGTTTTCTAAAAACAGAAACCAGAAATGCAGAAAAGAACCCTAGCACTCAGATTAGTACATGGAGCACTGTGGTGGTGAAAGAAACTCTGCTCACCTCACATTCAGACATTTTTTTTCAATCTTGAGCTTCGCGTAGATCTCACTGTGGACCTTTAACAGACAATGCTGAGCACCATACGGTGCTGTCTTCTGTCTTAGACAAGCTGTTTTTCTTTTCCTTTTTTTTTTTTTTTGCAGAAATAAAGGAAGGAAGAAAAAAGGCACAGTAATTCTAAACCCTCAAATATATTTTTCTTTGCAAAAGATTTCAGAAGAATAAAAGGAAGGATCTTACTCTAATTTTTTCTTGTCCCTAAAATGTATTCTCTAGCCAGAACAATTTCTATCTGGTTTTCAAAACAAACACAATGTATTTTAGTTCTCTGCATTGTTATAAGCAGTGAATGAAAGAGTTATATGACTTATTCCATAGAAAAACCAACCTGGAGATCCCACTTCATATGAGATCAATAAATGTGCTTTCACGTGCATGTGTATATAAATTTTGTAAGTCTTTTACACATGTGTTTCTCAAATGCCACTAGTTCATAGAAAATAACAAATCCCCTAGTTTTCTAGAAACCAAATCAATAAGACACGGAATCCTCATCAGTCAAGAGCCAAGTACTTTGAAGTATTCATACATACCAGCTGGAGGAAACATACCAGGCTACACTTAAACCTAAACATGTGCACTGTGCGATATTACTATTAAATTGGCTATAGTAAGGTTTACAATTTTCTGGATGAAATTGAATATTTTTATGCAATTTCTAGGGTGATAGAAAGTTAAAAAAGAGAGACAATATCAAAGCCTATGCTTTAATTTTTTGCTACTGTTTTTTCTAAGACAATATGACTCATGTATATTTTTAAACTAATATTGTTTCAAGTTGGTTTTCTGACAGTGGTCATGGTCATGGGATGGGTTTTCCTCAATACCTATGCCTAATGGTTCCATGAACCATAGCATACATTTGTGAGACAGCTGAACTGGGAGAAGGAATTATTTTATTTATGCAAAAGAAACATGGCAATATGTTAATGAACCTACAACAAGTTCACACTAGCTGTATGTTTACACAACCATATGAATAAATCTAAATCTGAAATACTGATATTTACTTGAAATTTTCACAATCCTCTTTTGAGATGAAAATCCGGTCAAATTTCACATGCAATTTTCTGCTTTGAAATAGTAACAACTAGAGCCAACAAGGAGTGCTCTGAGTAGAGGTCGATTTGTTCTTGTCCATAAAGACAAAGAGACAAAGGGGGTAGGAGGGTAGTGGTGAAGAAACTAAGGAGCCTTTATTTCTCTATTCCTTTACACTGAACTGCAACTTGGTCCCTTTCCACATCACTTTGTGTGAGCAACCTAAGGCTGTTTATCTCAGTAGGTTATCTTTAGAAGACAGCGGGCAGTGGGGTGAGACCATATAGCTGATGGTCCCTCAGCTCCTAGAGTTCTCTAGACATAAACCCTGAACATGAAACTGCTGAAGAAATCCAATCTGTAAAAGTATCCTGTCAATTCACTTGAAAATCTCCTCTTCTTCTTTCCCCTACCTCATGTCTCAAATACTACAAAGCCAGAAGGGTCTCTTATTACTAAAGGAAGAAATTGATGTGTTATTCAAATAGGTTAGTAGTCCTTGATGAATTAGAAAGAGAATCTCAGAGATTAATGAAGGCCAGTGGCACCATTTCCTCTTGATTTGGAAATAAATTAATAAGGATACATTATTGGGCAGAACTATATAAGCATATATTCTATTAAAACACGAGAGACCTGGTAGAGATCCAACCAACAGAGAATTTTCTGAGTGAGAAATATCTTTAGGAGTTGGAAGGGTCAAGTCTAAAAAGCTTTTGAAAGCACACAATCACACTCAATTCTGAAGTTATGCTTATACACTAATTTAACAAGTATTTTGGGGGTAAGCATTTTAGCTGGGTAGGTGGCTATTTTCTTTATAAAACCACAGATGGATTGTTTACTTGAATGCCTAATTGATTAATTCCTCTCATTTTGTAATTCATATTTCATACATACATGCAAGCACAGATATGTTCCACTACACAATTTAGTATGGTATTGATATCCCATTTGAGTGTGAATAGCTAATTTCGGCCATCATTTTACAATCTGATCATGAGTGCAGTCTTAATTTAGGTATTGTTTTTAAACACAGGCAGTTCATATCTGGTTTAAACATTCCCTGTTCTAGGGTAGAATTGAATCCCAAACCACAGTCCCAAAGACCATACTCCTACCCCGAGACTATCCTCCTACTCCAAAGGAAAATATGGTCAAAATATAGCATCCATTCATTGGAAGGTCACCTGAAGTTTATTCTCCCTTTACTTTTCCTCCCATAGAAACCTCTGGTGCCCATTGCCTCATGCTGGGATTTTTAGACAAAAGCATGGTGGTGAATCAAAGTTGCAGTTCAAGGCCTGAAAGACACTTTCTATTAAAATGGACAACAGATGTGCACAAAGAAAAGAAATAGATCAAAGATGTGAACTCCATCTGTGAGGATATTTGCAAACACAAAGTATGTAGGTTTTTGTTATTTTAAACTTTCATCAATGCAGCCTTCTGGGTGGAGGAGGAAATAACACTGAAAAATAAAATAAAGGAGGGAGTAGACAGCTATGGAATAGAGAGTTGTATCTATGAAGTGGAACGGGGTTTAAAATAAAGCAATTCCACACACACTTGTAAGCATCTTATTCCTGTAGGCACTGATGGGAATGCAGAGGACACAGGAACTAGTGCACAAGCCAGGATCTCTACCTAAAGAAGCCTAAGGTTCAGTGGGGATATCCACATTTCAAAGCAACTATAATTATAATGCAAGAATTCAGCAGATGCAAAATCAAATTGTGCACTACAGCCATTGATATAAACCACTGATTTCTTTTGCAAAAAAATTTGAATTGTTTCATAATGAATAATCTGAGCCAAGGATAGCTGTTGCATCAGAACCAAAACTATTCAGAAACAACACAGGTAATTATTGGCCTTTACGATTTACTCTACCCTTGTGCTGGAGAGTCTGAAGCAATTCTTTGAGGAAGCAATGGAGGCCAGAGGTAGCGAATTTGGAGCCTGTGATTTTTAGCACTTTGTCACATTGCTACTTACAGTCACTTCCTACAACTCTGAGCTTGATCACACCCCTTCTTCCTTACTGACAAATTAACGATGACACTACAAGCCACAATGCCTTGCTATTTGGCATTCCCAACCCCAAGCAGATATTCATGAACTAGTACTACTTGGTCCAGCCTTCAACATTCTTTGAGTACAATTTGGAGGTTTCTTTTGGGAAAGACAGTGATTATTGGATACTTGGATAGTTTTCTTTCTTCTTTTTTTTTTTTTTGCGGTAACGGGGATTGAACCCAGGGGCGTTCTACCTCCGTTCTACACCCCCGGCCCTATTGTTTATACTTTATTTTGAAACCGGGTCTCACGAAGTTGCGGAGGGCCTCATTAAGTAGAGAGAGAGAGAGAGACAGGGAGAAAGAGAGAGAGAGAGAGAGAGAGAGAGAGCGAGCTGAGGCTGGCCGCGAACCCGGATCCTCCGGTCTGCGCCTCCCAAAGTATTGGGATTACAAGCGTGCGCCACCACGCCCGGCAGTTTTCTTTCTTCTAATGAAGTATTAAGGCCACTGACAAGTATCGACTAAGTCTCAAAATGGCCCCATTGCTCTATAGCAATGAGGGGTAAAAAGGATAATGGAATTTAATGTTTTCTGATGGTCACTAAGCAAGTATGAGGAAGCTTCAGGGGAAACACTTGCCTTCAGCTGTCTGTTAACTGCAGTAGTGGAAGAACATGAAGGAAAGCGTTTGGTTTGTCCTGACTTTAAAAACTTGCTTTCTCTTTCAAGGAATATCAGTGATAGTAGATACTATTTATATTATTACTTTGAGAATAGTCTAAGACCTATAGAGTAATTTTGAAAGTCTTTTGATAAAGACATTTGTGTAAGAAAAAAGATTGTAATTAAAATTTTCCTTCACCATGAACTTAAATGGTGGGTATAACCATATCAAGTCCAAATCCATTCCAAATTCTTTTTTTTTTAACATGCTTTTATTGGTGCATTGGAGTCTTACATTGCAATGAATATCTATTTGATGTTAACATATATGCACACAGCTCTTAGTGCCCCCCCACC
>PVJS01060785.1:0-11156 GCA_004027185.1 Glis glis | reverse complement strand
TGAGACCCGGTTTCAAAATAAAGTATAAAAAATAGGGCCGGGGGTGTAGCGCGGAGGTAGAACGCCCCCTGCGTTCAATCCCCGGTACTGCAAAAAAAAAAGAGGGTGGAATAGTAGCTCAGGGTAGCATACCCATGGGTTCAATCCCTAGCACCACACACAAAAAACCCCTCTAAATACCAATAAAAATAATTACAAAAATGCAAATGACAAAATACATGTGAAGAAGTTTTAGCCACTGATCCCGGGAATGTGTAACACTGTGCCTTCTGGGCTGGGAATGGGATAGATTAGAGACAGAGGCCTCACCTTAGCCTTGACAGACTGAGTTCTTATGGTTCTTTTTTTTTTGGCAGAACTGGGGATTGAATCCAGGGACATTCTACCTCTGAGCTACACCCCCAGCCCTATCTTTTATTCTTTTTATTTTGAAACAGGGTCTCACTAAGTTGCGGAGGGCCTCACTAAGTAGCTGAGGCTGGCCAAAAAACCTGCGATCCTCCTGTCTCAGCTTCCCAAGTACTGGGATTACAAGCGTGCACCACCGCACCATGCCCCGGCTTTTATGGTTCTTTAGAACCAGCAAGACCTCTGGGACAGAAGAGCTCCTTGTGCCCACATGCACCCCAGTCAGGCAGGGTGATGAACAGAAAGTGGAGTAGAGGAGAGGAGCGGTCACCTGCCCCTTCTCCATCCATGCTGTGTGGGACTCTTAGGAAGCAGCTCTCAGAGTCCAGGGTGGGGACTGACCTCAACACCCTGGCTGCAACTCAGCCCTGTGTGTATGCACTGTCCTCTCACTAGTGACTTGCCCTGTCCTTTCATGCACACATTGGATGTCCCAAGGGGGCAGAGTGGGGGTGAGCATGGCACGATGGGGGAGGGAACAGAGGAGTAAGTATTGGTCAGTGTGAACCCACCATGGCACCTGGGGAACTGTGATGTGCAGGGCCTCCGGATGGGGACTCAAGAATGTCACCTCATGAAAGCAGAGCTCTCCTTGTTGTTTTGTTTAGTTGGCATTTCCTGGACAATTCATAGTGACATCCACCATACCCCAATAGGCACACAAAAATGAATATATTGATGCTTCACTTCTTTATTGATAACGTAAGTGCTGAGGAGAAATGGGTGGCATGGGCCGCATGGGTGGCCCAGGTGTCAGTGGAACCAGAAAAGCCATCTCCAATCTGGCTGCTGAGGAAGGATGGAATTCTAGGGTCCCTCCAGCACCTCGAGAAGAAGGTGATCGTGAGTACCAGGTGGCCCATCACTGCGCGTGGATTCCTTCAGATGTCTCCTATGTTTCACTCTCCTCTTCTGAAACCAAGTCTAGAATCCGAGGGGAAAAGGGGTTGTTTTAGTATATTGAACATTTACTATCATAATGGAAAAAACACATCATGCCACTTTATATGCCACCAAGGTTTTAAATGGCAGAGCAGAAGCTGTTTTCTTATTGCACAAATCTGTAAGGGAGCGGGGCTTTAGCTCAGGGGGGAGTGCTTGTCTAGACTGCCAGAGGCCCTGGCATCCATCCATCCCCAGCACCACAAACAAACAAAAGACCTTAGGACACAGAGCCCCACAGCCCTCCTTCAGCTCCCCCATTGTGTGCCCCACTCTGCAAGAGCCTGAGCACTGTGTCTCCCTCCTCCCAGTCCTAATATCCTTGAATGGTTCCTTGCAGGTGCTGGGTGCAGGTCTAGCCTGTGAGCTGCTCCAGGTTCCTGATGCCAACCGCATGCCTGGCAACCGGATACGGCACAGAGTCTGCATCCTGACAGCCGTCCATGGGCTGTTCACATCTGTCCTGCCCCCCGTCACTAGGGACAGTACTGCTGGGTTTGTGGTGATGTTGCACATGACAACATGTGGGTCCCATTTAAAGTCATATGGAAAGGCCCATCTTCAGTGTGAAATAAGTAATCAATAGGAAGGAGCAGGTGGGACTTGTAGACAGAAGGCTCCCTTCAAGGATGTGTAAGGGATCACTGGTCTTCTGCATCCTCTTGAGAATTGAAAGGGGGTCTGGAAGGAAGGCCAGGACTCTACCTTGACATTTGACCTTGCAGTGTCCAGGAAAATTGAGCCCAAAGCAACAGGAATGAATTAAAACTCTCAAATTTGTTTTGCTACCAGCAAGTTTAGGGGAAAGAGGTTGACCACCATCACCGATGTCACTCCCACACCCTTCCACCTGTCACATCCTCCAAATTCTCTGGAAAGAGAACAGTTTGCTCACTGTGTTTCAGCCACACTCCCAGGATCCTGGACCAGGGCTGCTCCTGCCCAGCATGGCGGGCACCCCACCCCTACTGCTCCACTGGGGCATGTAAAGCCCATCCCTTATTTCCAAGGCAAAAACTGGAATGAGAATTTCAGGAAGATGGCTGACAGAAATGAGGGATGACAGGAGTCACAAAAATCAGCTTCTCCTTAAATCTCTGCTGTTAAAATGCAGATGAAAGAAGCTGTCAGCTGTCACTATCCTCTTAGCCTCCTACCTAATGAGGTTCCATTGTATATAATCCTTTGGGAAGTTCCCAAACTGCAATCATAAATGACACAAATGGCTTACTCACTCTGACACCTGCTTCTGTTCCCTGAATATATAGTGTAAAGGCAGCTCATGCTGAGGGGATGCAAAGCACCATAGTTCAATGCTCAATAAACGTCACTAAAGCACACAGTGGGCTGACAGATGTGGGTTGATATTAGGTCTGGATTCCCAAGACTGGTTTCCTAGAACAGCTCTATTATATTTGCAGAAGAGAAGGGGAAATAGTGTTTCAAGTTCCTTGGAATTAATGCTGCAGAGTTTGGAAACAGAGGAGAACATGTAAACTTTTCCTGCGTTTCTGTCCTCTGGCTCATATTCCCTTTAGAAAGCTAGTGAGAGACCTGGAAACTCAGGGAGGTGAAAAGCGACTCAGCAAACCTTCAGATTTTCTTTTCTTCTGACTTTGTCTTACCAGCCTGAAGAAATGCCCCTGACCTCCTCCCGACTTCCCCCACCTGAGTCAGGCAGGCCTGAATGAAAATTGAAAGCTGAGTCTATATCTCTTTTCACAAATAGGTACAAATAAGAGGAGGAGGAGGGGGCCCTGTCACTGGGGCTTTTCAGGTATCTGCCCACGTTAGTGTCAGCCCAACTAAACATACATACAAAGAACATACAGCGTGTTCTTTGGGTGAACTGCTCTAGGCCCAATCTTTACAAATTCATTCATTCACCTATGTGGTTATGCTGGGCTTAAACAATTTCCTACAAGGCCACCTCTCAGAACCCAGCTGCTGTCTCCATCAATTTTTTTTTTTGTGGTACTGGGGATTGAACCCAGGGGTGTTCTACCTCCGAGCTACACCCCCAGCCCCTTTTTTACTTTTATATTTTGAAACAGGGTCTCACTAGGTTGCCTAGGCTGGTCTTGAACCTGCAATCCTCCTGTCTCAGCCTCCCAAGTATTGGGATTACAGGTATGCACCACCTCACCCGGCTTCCTCCATCAATTTGAATACTTCTAAGGTTGTCCAACCTCACTCCACACCCAAGTGTGACCTCAAGGATACCCGAGGTATAAGTAGCTAAACTTTATTCCCTGAATATAGAGATATATGTATGTATGGGTTATATACATATATACATATGTATGTACATATATGAGGTCTATTTATATATTTAAATTTATACACAGAACATGGAAAGCAGTTTTTTTTGTTTTGTTATTTCCTTTACAGAATCATGTTTCCTCCAGTAATGGGAAAGAAATACAAGCTCGAATTCACCATTTAATTTTCCACCCAAGAAAACTCCAAAGTTTAAAACTTGTTTGTCAACTTATAAAAGACAAAAACATACAAACAAAACACAAAACCACCAGCTGTCGTAGGTGGTAATCCACACTTATAATCTCAGCTACTCAGGAGGCTGAGGCAGGACTGTGAGTTTGAGGCCAGCTAGGGCTATTTAGTGAGACCCCGTCTCAAAAGAAAAATAGGATAGGATCAGTGGTAGAGCACTTGCCCAGCATGTGCAAGGCCCCAGTTTAATTCCAGCACCTAAAAAACCCCCACCAACTTAAAAATATCTAGGCCAAAGCTGTCCATGTACTGAAGCAGGATTTATAATGACTGCCTTAATAGATTGCTTTTTTTTCAGATTTACTGACCTTCACTCTGTCTTCATCCACATTCATATATTTTGAAAGTTCCCAGCTGTGGGGAGAAAACCACAAATGGTCAATGGTCAATATTCAGTGTTGGAGACAAAATGAAATATGGTATGTTCATTCTGTGCTTGTTTTACACTTACAATCTCCCCAAGTAAATTTTCTGCAGTACCCAGAAAAAGATAGTCTCAATTTAGAAGCTGGTTCACCTCATCACAAAATTTAAGATGGCACTAGCTGGGTGCTGTGGTGCACGCTTGTAATCCCAGTCCTTGGCAGGCTGAGACAGGAGGATCACAGGTTCGAGACCAGCCTCAGCAACTTAGTGAGGCCCTCTGCAACTTAGTAAGATCCTGTTTCGAAATAAAAAATAGGGCTGAGGATGTAGCTCAGGGGTAGAATACCCCTGGTTTCAATCCCCAGCACCACACACACACACACACACACACGATAGCACTAACACCTCAGTAGTTAAGACACATAATTTTAATACAAGATGTTAAATAAAAATGATGTCAAAATCTATGATGAAGCTGGGCATGGTGGTACATGCCTGTAATCCCAGTACTTGGGAGGCTGAGACTGGAGGATCGCAGGTTCATGGCCAGCCTCAGCTACTTAGGCCCTCCGCAACTTAGTGAGACCTTGTTTCAAAATAAACAATAAAAAATAGGGCTGGGGGTGTAGCCCGGAGGTAGAATGCCCCTGGGTTCAATCCCCAGTACTTAAAAAAAAAAGGAACAGCCTCAGCAACTTGGCCAGACTTTCAGCAACTTAGCAGTGAGACTCTGTTTCAAAATAAAAAATAAAACAGGGCTAGGGTATAGCTCAGAGGTTGCTGCTGAGTTCAATCCCAGTACCATAAAAAAAAATCTATGATGAACAAGTTCTACAAATGTTAAATACAGGAAGGCTACAGCCCTGCAGCTGCATGGCAGGACCTAATTCCCCTGACCCTGACCCCAATGAAATTATGTTTACAAAAGCAGGCCACCAGCATAGGAAGTACCACCAGCTGAGGCAGTAAAAGGAAAATAAAGTAGACCATAGCAAAATTAAAAGTTTTTGTGTATCAAAAGAAAATCAAGAAAGTGAAAAGGCAACCTACACAATGGGAGAAAAACTTTGCAAACCATTTATCTGATGAAGGCTTATAGAAACACTTGTGAGAAGTCAGTAACAAAAACCCCACCAATATTTAAAAATGGGCAATGGACTTAACCAGCTATTTCTCTAAAGAAGATAGACAAATGAACACAAAGACCATGGAAAGATGCCCAATATCACTAATTACTGAAAAACGCAAATCAAATTCAGTGATATTGCCTCACATTAAATTGGAGGCCTAATATCATAATCTAGTAACAGGTGTTGGTAAGGATGTGCAGAAATTGGAACCCTGTGAAGCCGGGCGTGGTGGCGCCTGCTTGTAATCTCAGTACTTGGGAGGCAGAGACCGGAGGATCCGGGTTCCGGGTTCGCGGCCAGCCTCAGCTACTTAGTGAGGCCCTCCGCAACTTTGTGAGACCCAGTTTCAAAATAAAGTATAAAAATAGGGCCGGGGGTGTAGCTCGGAGGTAGAATGCCCCTGGGTTCCATCCCCAGTACCACAAAAAAAAAGAAAAGAAATTGGAACCCTGTGTACTTTTGGTGGAACAGTCAAATCATGTAGCAACTAAGGAAGGGTCTAGTGGTTTCTCCTAACATTAAACAGAATGATCACATGATCTAGACATTCCATTTGTGGGGATATATTCAAAAGCAACAAACACTTGGATTTGCAGAGATATTTGTCCATCCACATTTACAGCAGTACTAGCCACAAGAGCCACTAGGTGAAAGCAGCCCAGATGTCCCTCCACAGATGGAAACGAAAACAAAATGAGATATATCAGCCCGGCGTGGTGGCGCACACTTGTAATACCAGGACTTGGGAGGCTGAGACCGGAGGATCCAGGTTCATGGCCGGCCTCAGCTACTTAGTGAGGCCCTCCGCAACTTAGTGAGACCCGGTTTCAAAAAATAAGTATAAAAAATAGGGCCAGGGGTGTAGCTCCGAGGTAGAATGCCCCTGGGTTCAATCTCCAGTACCGCAAAAAAAAAAAAAGAATATATCTACACAGTGGAATATTGCTCAGCTTTCAAAAGGAATGAAATTCTGACACATGCTGCAACAAGGATGAACCTTGAGGATATTAAGTGAAAATTCCAGGCATAAAACACATATACCCTATGATTTTGTTTATGTGAGGTTCCTAGAGTAATCAAATGCATGGAATAGGAAAGTAGAATGGTGGAAAGCCTGGTGCAGTGGCAGAAGGCTGTAATTACAGTACTTGGGAGGCTGAGGTGGGGATGACAAGTTCGAGGCCAGTGCATGGTAACTTAGCCAGATCCTGTTTTGAAATAAAAAAATATAAAGGGTTGGGCATCATGGAGCATGCTTGCAACTTGGGAGGCTGAGGCAGGAGGATTGCAAGTTCAAGGTGAGCCTCAGAAACTTAGCAAGACCCTGTTTCAAAATAAAAAATAAGAGCTGGATGTGCTGGTGCACTGCTTGTAATCCCAGTCCTTGGCAGGCTGAGACAGGATTGCAGGTTTGGGGCCAGCCTCAGCAATTTGGTGAGGCCCTCTGCAACTTAGTGAGACCCTGTTTTCAAAATAAAAAATAAAATAAGGCTGAGGTATAGCTCAGAGGTAGTGCAATCTCCAGTACCACACACAAAAAATTTAAAAAGTGAAGGACTGGGGGTGGAGCTCACTCCTAGAATGCCCCTGGGTTCAATCCCTAGTACCACCACCAACCACCACAACAAAAGCACTTAGAGAGTAAATCCTTAGTACCACCACCACCACCACCACAACAAAAGTGCTTAGAGAGTAAACTGCATGTTTCTGTGTTTCACTACAATTTCACAACAAAACGAGTGGCCACCAACCAGTTTCTAGACTTGATTGATGGCAATACTGTATGAAAAAACTGTCTCTGATCCCCGCAAGACAGACCCCCAATTCACAGCACCAAGGCAGATGAAAACTCCAGTGTCTTTTCCTTACAAGGGCGGGGTGAGATGAGCAGGAGAGAGAAAAAGCCACCTGGAAAGGAGCCCGACCCCCTGGGGATCGGTGCCTCTGGGGGCCAGCTACTTACCAGGTTGCCACTTCAGGGTAATGGGTTTCCTGGAACACTCTCTCCAGCTCCTCCAGCTGCCAGGGCTGGAATTTCCACGGGCTTCGTTGCCGCCTGCGCTGGGGTTGCGCCACCGCTGCGGCCTGGTTTGTGGGCTCTTCCTGCGGCTCACGCTCCTGCTCACCGCCATCAGCCTGAGGGTCCAAATTGTCTTCCTGGTTCCTGAAGCCCTCGTGGTTCGGGCCACCCTCTGGATTGCCGTCGTCAATGGGGCCTTGTGCGTTTTCCTCAAAGTGGTCACCTTCTGCGGCTGCTACTGCACCTTGTTCAGCATCAGCACCTCCCGGCCTGGCCATCCCCAAGTTGTACTAGATTGGGTAACAGTACTGCCACCAATGTACCCTAGCCGGACTGCCACAGAAGCCACGTGACCCCTTAAAACACTATGCGGGGGGGGGCAATGGAGTTGGCGTCACAGGGCGGAGCCAGTCATGGTTCTGAAGATTGGTTATAGGGCATAGGCCGCACGTTTGGCACGTGCCGCACGTTTGGCACGTGCTGCACGTTTACGTCCACACGCTCCCCCAGTTGAGCATTTTTATTGGCTCTGAGCTTACAGCTAGTGGCAGAGGGTGGGACTTGGTTAGGGGCCCAACTGATGGGGCGTGGCCAAAAAGAAGGGAAGAGAGGACAATGAAGGAGCCTCTGTCTGCTCCCGCGGAATGGGGGCAAATTTAACCGACTACTCCCCCTGGATAGGAGCTATGACCCTGTGGAAGGGATTGTGTGGAATGCCAGGCTGAGTAGGGGGAGACAGGCGGGGAGGCAGCAAGTCCTGACACTGACCCTTTGTGTGAACATTTAGATCCTCCCACGGCCCCACCCTTCATATTTTGCATATTTCCCCAGGAGAAACCCCACGAAGCCCTTGAGGATCTAAACACTCCCCATTTGTGGTACTCAATTCACCTCAGAGTCCAAGTGTAAAACTTTACCCAGAGCTGGACGTGGTGGTGCACACTTGTAATCCCAATACTTGGGAGGCTGAGACAGGAAGATCGAAGTTTCGTGGCCAGCCCTAACAATTGAGCAAGGCTCTCCCCTGCAACTTAGTGAGACCCTGTTTCAAAATGAAAAATAAAATATGGCTGGGGGTGTAGTTCAGAGGTAGAATGCTCCTGGGTTCAATCCCCAGCACCACAAAAACAAAACAAACAACAACAGACTCTGCCCTGAGCTGATCACATCCCAGAATAGTTGTCCTGCATCTTAATGTCGTCGTAGTGAAGACAAACAATATTTAGAAAGTGTTTAGAAGAGTATCTGGGCCATAGTAAGTACTTTCACATGTATTAAATAAATAAGCATGAAGCCAGGTGTGGTGGTACATTCCTGTAATCCTAGTACTTGAGAGGCTGAGACAGGAGGATCTACCTCTAAGTTGCTGAGGGCCTTGCTATCTTGCTGAGGCTAGCCATGCCTCAGCAAGATAGCAAGGCCCTCAGCAACTTAGTGAGAACCTGTTTTAAAATAAAAAATAAAATAAAATAGGTCTGTGAGGGTAGCTCAGAGGTAGAATGCTCCTGGGTTCAATCTCCAGTTCCGAAAAAGGAAAAGAAGGAGAAAGAATTTTCTCCAAGAGCCACTCCTTTGGACAAAAGGATTTTACTCAGCCAGCAGGGGACAGTGTTGATAGGATATTAGACACAATGCAAATTTTTACTGACGAGGCAACTCCTGTAAGCTTGAGAAGCTTCTTCTTCTTTTTTTTTTTTTGGCGATACTGCGGATTGAACCCAGGGGCATTCTACCTCCGAGCTACACCCCCAGCCCTATTTTTATTCTTTATTTTGAAACAGGGTCTCACTAAGTTGCAGAGGGCCTCACTAAGTAGCTGAGGCTGGCCATGAACCTGCAATCCTCTGGTCTCAGACTCCCAAGTACTGGGATTACAAGCGTGTACCACTACACCCAGCTTGAGCAGCTTATTCTGAGAAAGGACTACTTGAACCCTGGAATTCTAGTCCAGTCTGGACGACTCCTAAGAATATACTAGTACCCATATCTAGTGCCAAAGTCCAAAAAAAAAATAAAAGACTTGTCTGATATAGAGCTAGTTTCTGACCAGCACAAGCCTTCTAAGGTTCATAAAGGTTATCTTTGGTTTTGTTTTGTTTTTGCTTTTCCAACTTTATTTAGAAAAACAAATCCGGGTCCCAGTGCCCCCCCTGACTCCCCATCCCAGCCATAAATAAATAACTTCGAGTGGGAGGGAGGACTCAGGAAGGGATTGGGGGGAGGAGAAGGAGAAGGAGGAGGAGGAGGAGGAGGAGGAGGAGGAGGGTTGTTAGGTAGTTAGGACAGAGAGAAAAAAGACAGGAATGCCTTTCCAAAAGGAAAGACAGGAATTGCCCTGCCCAGCTGTGGTCAGAGACTTCCAGTCTATTACACTGTAGCTTTAGGTTTCCCACACAATAGAATCCTGGGCAGCTGCACTAAACTGTGGCAATAAACCCAAAATGAATATACATGAAAAGGGATAGAATTTCTGGGGGTTTTAAAAGCCTACCATGCGGCAGCGGGCTCTCTCTCTCTCTCTCTCTCTCTCTCTCTCTCTGACACTCCCGCTCTCTTCTTGGTCCCCTCTCCCCTTTACTCCGCTCCCTGACCCTCCTGTGGAATTTATCAAGTAAGTTTCTTATGGCTACCCTATTGGTATCCTCGGGATGAAATCTTTCTTTTGGTGGACAAGAACCAAGGAAATACTCATGGCCCTAAAACAAGAGGAGTCATTGTCCACTATGGCCACCTAAGCGCCTTTTTCCTGACTGCCAGTTTCTTGTCACGCTCACCAGCGTGCTTCTTGGCCATGGGACCCTCAGCCCCTGCTGGGCCCCCAGGGGCCATAGAGTCAGTGGAGGAGGCTGTGGGTCTTCCTTAGCAGGCGGGCCAAGCAGTGTACTCCTTGTGGCTCTCCAGGAGCAGGTGGCCTGCCTCCTCACCTCTTTGTGGAGCACAGGTTCAGGATCAGGGTGGATCAGCAGGCATGTAATGATCAGCAGCATTTGTCGGACACCCAGCTCCGTGATCCAGTCCCTCTTGAGCACACTGATACAGATCTCACCATTGGTACCCATGGTTGGGTGGAAGATCTTGGTCAGGAAGTAGCCCTAAGGTGGGGAGGCAGGAAAATCTTTCCCCAGCAGAAGTTTCATGCAGAACAGACCTCCAGCATATGGGGTGCCTTCAGGGCCATCGATGGTAACTGCAGGTCAGTGAGGTCCTCGTCGTTGGGGAAAACCTTGATGCAATCAGATGGGTCCATGGTCTGTACACCAGGCAGATGATGTGGTGGTGGGGGACAGGTTCTCTATGTTGGAGTTCATGACTGCAGCCGGTTGGGGTCAGATCCCCCTGACCCCTTTTCTGTACTCTTCAAGCCACCAGCCAGGGCAAGGGGGTGGGGCGAACTGTGGACAGTGTGGCCCAGTGCTCCACTGCCCATCCTCTGCTTTTTGCTGCCTCCATGCCCACTGCATACCAAGTCTACTGCTCTGCCTGTCCTGGTACATGGCCACACTGAGCCCAGAAAGGTTATCTTTGATTAAGTACAGTGATGGGGATCTTCAAATAGGTTAGAAGAAACGGAAGTGAAGAAACGCTACACTGAAGCTGCTGTTTTGAGATTGAACATCTTTGGCTAGGGAAGAGAGCCCTGTACTCATGGAAATGAAGTGCTATTGGGACAAGATAACAGATTGGCCCTGGTGAAAAAAATCAGGGGAATGGTGTACAGAGTATCATAGTAAGTGCATACCTGCCAAAAAATCTCCCCTGAGGACTTGGACTATCTA
>PVJS01060784.1:0-11161 GCA_004027185.1 Glis glis | reverse complement strand
GGTCTCACGAAGTTGCGGAGGGCCTCACTAAGTAGCTGAGGCTGGCCGCGAACCCAGATCCTCCGGTCTCTGCCTCCCAAGTACTGGGATTACAAGCGTGTGCCACCACGCCCGGCCCCAAAGAAGACTCTTAAGGCTTGAATTTGGTCTATTTTGTCCAGAAAAAAAAAAGCAATGATAATAGAAAGAATTGATTTTCAAACTAGTGAAGGACATGTGAAAGAATGAGCAATTCAAAAACAGTCACTTAGAGCCTGGTGTGGTGGTGCAGGCTTGTAATCCCAGTACTTGGGAGGCTGAGACAGGAGGATCACAGGTTCGAGGACAGCCTCAACAAATAGACTCTCACCAACCTAGTGGGACCCTGTTTCCAAATAAACAAAATAGGGCTGGGGGTGTACCTTAGAGGTAGAATGCCCCTGGGCTCAATCCAAAGCGCACACACACACACACACAAAACAGTCACTTATATTTAGCCATGAAACACAGTACTCTTTCACACTTCTTCCTCCCCAAATTGGAACAGCCTGAGATCTCCTGGAGAGAAATTTATGAAATTGTCAAAAGTAAAAATAATAGCACGAAGCTGGATGTGGTGGCGTTGGCCTGTAATCCCAGTACTTGGGAGAGTGAGACAGGAGGATTGCAGGTTCGAAGCCAGCGTTGGCAACTTAGCAAGGCTCTCAGTAACTTTGTGAGACCCTGTTTCCAAATAAAAAATAAAATAGGGCTGAGGGTGTATCTCAGAGGTAGAATGCCTCTGGGTTCAATCCCCAACACCACAAATAAATAGATAAATAAACATGAAAAAGCTAGGGATGTAGCTCAGAGTAGAATGCCCATGGGTTCAATCCCCAGTACATAATAATAATGATGATGATGATGATGATGATGATGATGATGATGATAGCAGCATGGGTTGTTTGATCATGTGATGCTATGATTCTTTCCCAGGCACCACACCTGTTGGTGTTCAGATGGAGCAGGACACTAGTCATCCTACTAACAGAAAAGGTTTGTGTTGGAGGTCCTACTTCCCCTCCCTTAAAAGTCAGACCTCCCTCATTGCTCAGCCTTTGGGGAAATGATACTAGTTGTCTGTATGTTTTTTCCTGTTACTTGGTTAATTGGAAAGTATTTGTGTTTTCTGCATTCCCAGAACTGGATCTGTTAAGTAGTAGATAATTATTTATTGAATGAATGAATGTATTCTCCCTTTATATCTCTTCTGAATATTTATAACATGACAGCAGAGTGTAGTGGCGCACACCTATAATCCCAGTACTTGGGAGGCTGAGACAGGAGGATCACAGGTTCAAGGCCAGCCTCAGTAACTTAACAAGACCATAACTTGCTCAGTAACTTGTTGAGACCCCATTTAAAAAAAATAAAAAGGACTGGGGAGATAGAATGCTCCAGGTTTAGTCCCTAGTACCAAAACAAAACAAAAAAATGACTGTATACAAGGATCTCAGAAGACATGGTATTAACTAGAGTGAACGTGTACTCGGTTTGAGTGGGATGGTCCCGCTGGTAACCTCAGAAGTGCCTGAAGCCATCTGACTTCAGAGCCTGTCCTCTTTTTTTTTTTCTTTTTGTACTGGGAACTGAACCCAGGGACATTCTACCTCTGAGCTACACCCCCAGCCCTTTTTATTTTTTATTTTGAAACAGGGTCTCACTAGGTTGATGAGAGTCTCATTACTTGTTAAGGCTGTCCTTGAATCTGTGATCCTCCTGTCTCAGCCTCCCAAGTACTGGGATTACAAGCATGTGCCACCACGCCTGGCTAGAGCCTGTCCTCTTAACTATAGGTAGAGTAGATTGCTGTACTTGAGAGACCCACAATGACATAGCTTGGACATCAATTAACTAGCTCTTTTCAGAGTGTATAGAACCATGGTAAAGAGCACAACTTTGGAGTCTGCAGGCCCACATTTTATCCTAGCACTGCCACATGCCAGTTGTGGAATCCTGAGAAATTTTCCTAACTTAAATTTCTTTAAATAAACTTAGTGAGGCCTTCCGTAATTTAGTGAGGCTCTGTTTCAAAATAAAAAATAAAATAGAGGCCGGGCGTGGTGGCGCACGCTTGTAATCCCAGTACTTTGGGAGGCGGAGACTGGAGGATCCAGGTTCACGGCCAACCTCAGCGCGCCTGCGCGCGTGCGCACGCTCTCTCTCTCTCTCCTCTCTCCTCTCTCCTCTCTCCTCTCTTCTCTCTCTCTCTCTCTCTACCTAGTGAGGCCCTCCGCAACATCATGAGACCCAGTTTCAAAATAAAGCATAAAAAAATAGGGCCGGGGGTGTAGCGTGGAGGTAGAACGCCCCTGGGTTCAATCCCCGGTACCGCAAAAAAAAAAATAAATAAATAAAATAAAATAAAATAGGGCCAGGAGTGTAGCTCAGAGGTAGAATGCCCCTGGGTTCAACCCCCAGTACCAAAAAAACAACAACAAAAATGTGATTATGGGCCAGGCATGGTGGCGCACGCTTGTAATCCCAGTACTTGGGAGGCTGAGACCAGAGGATCCGGGCTCACGGCGAGCCTCAGCTACTTAGTGAGGCCCTCCGCAACTTCGTGAGATCGGGTTTCAAAATAAAGTATAAAAAATAGGGCCGGGGGTGTAGCTTGGAGGTAAAACACCCCTGGGTTCAATCCCCAGTACGACAAAAAAAAAAAAATGTGATTATGAGCCGGACGTGGTGGCACACGCTTGTAATCCTAGTATGTGGGAAGCTGAGGCAAGAGGATCACAGGTTCAAAGCCAGCCTCAGCAACTTAGGCCCTCTACAACTTAGTGAAACCTCATTTCAAAATAAAAAAAAAAATAGGGCTGGGGGTGTAGCTCAGATGTAGAGCACCCCTGGGTTCAATCCCCAGTACCATACACACACACACAAAATGTGGAGCCCCAACTCAAACTTCCTTGAGTAACAAAGGTAATTTAAGGGCTTATGCAGTTGGGAGGGACACTACATAGCTCACAGAATAGAAATAAGAGCTGTAAAACCAGGGTTCCAGGGACTGGAACTAGGGAGTCAGTGCCTGTTGATATATCCATCTGTCTCTGTCCTTCCTTCTTTCTTGTCTCTAATCTTGCTTGTATCCACTTCTCATGGTATGCTGGCCAAATCCAGTAGCTTCCACTGGGCCAGACTTTACATATTCTCCGTATCACAAATCAGAAGAAATTTTCTTTGATGCAGAATCCATACGTTGATCTCAGGGAATGACTCTGGCCTGGTCTATCTCATATGCTTACCAGTGTGGATCAGTCACAGTTGCCGAGGGGGACAGAGATCATGATTGGCTAGTATTGGGTCCCATGCCCATCCTGGGTGGGGAGAGGGGCTTGATTGCAGTCTCACCAGTACGGCCTGGGACTTGGAGAAAAAATAGTTTACCAGAGGCAACATTGTTCAGTAGACAAGAAAACAAATGTCTCTGATGGGGCTCATCTCCTACAAAGTAACTTTTCTTCCTAACTGAACCTTTTTTTTTTTTTTTTTTTTTTTTTTTGCGTACCAGGGATTGAACCCAGGGGTGTTCTACCTCCAGCTACACCCCCGGCCCTATTTTTTATACTTTATTTTGAAACCGGGTCTCACGAAGTTGCAGAGGGCCTCACTAAGTAGCTGAGGCTGGCTGTGAACACGGATCCTCAGGTCTCAGCCTCCCAATTACTGGGATTACAAGCGTGCGCCACCACGCCCGGCTTAACTGAACCATTTTTGCCAAAGGTAATTTATTTACCCATTTAAGCATCTCTTCAATGTCAGATGCCAGTGGCACACACCTGTAATCCCAGTACTTGGTATGCTAAGACAGGAGGATCATAGATTTGAAGCCAGCCTCAGCAACTTATCAAGACCCTGTTTCATAATAAAAAATAAAATAGAGCTCGGGGTATAACATGGAGGTAGAATGCCCCTGGGTTCAATCCCCAGCATCACAAAATAATAATGATAATAAAAATAAAAAATAAGTCAGGTGCGGTAGCGCATGCCTGTGATACCAGTACTTGGGACACTGAGATAGGAGAATCACAGGTTTGAGGACAGCCTCAGCAAGTAGTGAGATTCTCATCAACCTAGCGAGACCCTGTTTCAAAATAAAAAAATAAGGCCGGGCGTGGTGGCACACGCTTGTAATCCCAGTACTTGGGAGGCAGAGACCAGAGGATCCAGGTTTGTGGCCAGCCTCAGCTACTTAGTGAGGCCCTCCGCAACTTAGTGAGACCCTGCTTCAAAATAAAGAATAAAAAATAGGGCTGGGGGTGTAGCCCGGAGGTAGAATGCCCTTGTGTTCAATCCCCGGTACCGCAAATAAATAAATAAATAAATAAATAAATAAATAAATAAATAAAATAAGTCTGGTGGTATAGCTTCGAGGTAGAATGTCCCTGGGTTCAATCCCCAGTACCACAAAAAAAATTTTTTTTTTTTTTGCGGTACCGGGGATTGAACCCAGGGGTGTTTTACCTCCGTGCTACACCCCCGGCCCTATTTTTTTTATACTTTTTATTTTGAAACCAGGTCTCACGAAGTTGCAGAGGGCCCCACTAAGTAGAGAGAGAGAGAGAGAGAGAGAGAGCTGAGGCTGGCCGCGAACCCGGATCCTCCGATCTCCGCCTCCCAAAGTACTGGGATTACAAGCGTGCGCCACCACGCCCGGCAAAAAATTTTTAAATAAATAACAAGGCTATCCCTTGTTGGAATGAGCTTTGATTTAGTTACCTCTGGTTTTGTTCCAGCCAAAGAGGAAGATAGTGCTGTGCCTCTTTGTCAAGCAAAACCCTCCCCCAGTTATATTAATCTTCAAGCAAATTCCCCACCAACCACTTTCTTGAACGTCCCGACAACAAAGCCATCCTCAGGTAAGGTGGAGGGAGGGTTTTCCAGATCCACTCCCAGGGAAGGGGTGGCTTGGCTTTTTCTTGGTGACCTGGTGTCCGCTCTTTCTGAGAACCTAGAATGTTCACTGTTGCTTGTTTTCACTTTCGTTGTAGCTCACTGATTATTCAGTTCTATTGATTTCATTTTCTTCCCAGTTCTACCATTTTGTGTTGTTTTCTTGCTGATTAGCACCTTCGCTAAACTAGACAGGAATGAAATGCAAATCTTACTGGTTGGTATCATGTTAGTGAAAAGGCGGCTGGGGAGGGAACTAGTAGCTATTAGCTCAGTCTCAGTTTTGTTGCATTATTCATCTCCCCCTGGGGAAGTCAGTGGATATCTGAAATACCTATAGGGAGCTCAATACCAGACAGTCATAACCCCTGTTTGTGAAGACATCAGAGTCTAACAGAGATGTCAAGACTATTAAATACACAAGCCACAGGTAATACAGTCACTAAGGTTAATAAAAGCCACCTATGTGTAATGTAGTTGAAAACATTTGAGAAATAAACTGATGTACCTAGAATAGTTGGAGTTAGACAACAGGAAGAACTTTAAGTTACTGCTAATGGTGCCATGCCAGGTAAGAGAAAGAGCTGAGGTATCCCTGAGCTCTTTTTATTTTTTATTTTTTATTTTGTGTGTGTGTGAGGGGTACTGGGGATTGAACCCAGGAGCATTCTTCCTTTGAGTTACACCCCCAGCCCTTTTTATTTTTTGTTTTGAAACAGGGTCTCACTAGGTTGCTGAGAGTCTCATCTGTTGCTGAGGCTGTCCTAGAACCGGCAATTGTCCTGTCTCAGCTTCCCAAATACTGGATGACAGGTGTGTGCCACCACACCCAGCTTCCCCTGAGCTCTCGAAAGGGAAGTTAGGCCTCACTCCCAGACCATATCTCCCATTCATTGCATTTTTTTTTAGGTCCTGGGGATTGAACCCAGGGGCATTCTACCTCCGAGCTACACCCCCAGCCCTATTTTTTATTCTTTCTTTCTTTCTTTCTTTCTTTATTTATTTTTATTTATTTTTTTTTTGTGGTACTGGGGATTGAACGCAGGGGCGTTCTACCTCCGCACTACGCCCCTGGCCCTATATTTTATACTCTATTTTGAAATTGGGTCTCACGAAGTTGCGGAGGGCCTCACTAAGGAGAGAGAGAGAGAGAGAGACAGGGAGAGAGAGAGAGCGAGAGAGCTGAGGCTGGCCACGAACCCGGATCCTCCGGTCTCCGCCTCCCAAAGTACTGGGATTACAAGCGTGCGCCACCACGCCCGGCTTTTATTCTTTATTTTGAAACAGGGTCTCACTAAGTTGCAGAGGGTCTAACTAAGTAGCTGAGGCTAGCCGCGAACCCGGATCCTCCGGTCTCAGCCTCCCAAGTACTGGGATCACAAGGGTGCGCCACCACTCCCGGTTTTCATTGCATATTTATTGAACACTCATGAGCAGGCATTCTTCCAGGTGCTGGGGAAAGGCAGAGAAAAAATCAGACAAAAATCCTTGCCTTCCTGGAGCTTATGTTCTAGAAAGGGGACTAAGGCAAAAATTAAATAAGTGATTACAAAATAGATCATATGATCATAAGTATTATGGGGAAAATTAAATGAGGGAGAGGGAAATGAGTTCGAGTGATTGGTCTAATATTAAAATAGAAGCTAGGCACAATGGTGCATGCCTATAATCCCAGCTACTCAGGAGGCTGATGCAGGAGGATCTCAAATTCAAGGCCAGCTTGGGCAATTTAGCAAGACTCTGTCTCAAAATAAAAAATGAAGCTGGGCGTGGTGGCGCACGCTTGTAATCCCAGTATTTGGGAGGTGGAGACCGGAGGATCCAGGTTCGCTGACAGCCTCAGCTACTTAGTGAGGCCCTCTGCAACTTCGTGAGACCCAGTTTCAAAATAAAATACAAAAAATAAGGCCGGGGGTGTCGCTCAGAGGTAGAACGCCCCTGGGTTCAATCCCCGGTACCGCAAATAAAATAAAATAAAATAAAATAAAATAAAATAAAATAAATAAAAAATAAAAAGGGCTGTGGTAGAATACTCCTGGGTTTCATCCCAATACCACAAAAATAAATAAATAAATAAATGAGCCGGATGTGGTGGTACATGCCTGAAATCCCAGTACTTGGGAGGCTGAGACAGAAGAATCTCAGGTTCTAGGACAGCCTCAACAAGAAGTAAGACACTCATCAACCTAGCAAGACCATTTCAAAATTTAAAAAAATAGGACTAGGAGTGTACCTCAGAGGTAGAATGCCCCTGGGTTCAATCCCCAGTACAAAAATAAATAAGTTTATTTATTTTATTACTATTATTATTATTATTATTATTATTTTCTGGTACTGGAGATTGACCCAGGGCAGTCTACTTCTGAGCTACACCCCCAGCCCTATTTCATTTTTATTCTGAAATGGCCTCACTAGGTTGATGAGAGTCACACTCCTTGCTAAGGCTGCCCTCGAACCTGTGATCCTCCTGTCTCGGCTTCCTAAGTACTGGGATTACAGGCGTGCGCCACCACACCCGGCTTAAATAAATTAAAATAAAATGTAACCAGGTAAGTCTCACTGAGAAGGTGCCAGCTAACCAAAGGTGTGTCTGATTTGGGTTGTGCCTGAAAAGATTAGAGAGAGCGTCTTCTTGGAGCCCTTCCAACCTCAGTACAACTACAGAATCTCCTTGTTTTGCACCTTCATTGCTTTCCCTCCAGGAGTTCGTTACAAGCCCAAGGAATGCCTAGGACTTCTAGAATGTATGTATGCCAACCTCCAGCTCCAGACCCAGCTTGCCCAGCAACAGATGGCTATATTGGAAAACTTACAAGCATCCGTGTCACAACTGGTTCCTGGGAAGGAAAGCAAGAACTCTTCTCTCCCAGCCTTATCACGTAATCTGTTGTTAAACCACGAGCCCAAATTCCATAAATGAATTGTGGAACAATATTATTGTGTACTTTTTTTTTCTCCCTCTCTTTTCTCAGTTAAGCCCTTAGTAGAATCTGGGCATGTATATTCTTTTTCTCATTCATTCATTCATTCATTCATTCATTTTGCAGAACTGGGGATGAAACCCAGGAGCATTCTACCTCCGAGCTTCACCCCCAGCCCTATTTTATTCTTTATTTTGAAACAGGGACTCACTAAGTTGTGGAGGGCCTCACTAAGTTGCTGAGGGTGGCTGAGAACCTGCAGTCCTCCTCCCAATAACTGCGATTGCAAGCGTGCGCCACCACACCCAGCTCATTTTTATTTATGTATGTATTTATTTATTTATTTTTTTTTTTTTGCGGTACTGGGGATTGAACCCAGGGGTGTTCTACCTCCGCGCTAGACCCCCGGCCCTATTTTTTATACTTTATTTTGAAACCAGGTCTCATGAGGTTGCGGAGGGCCTCACTAAGTAGAGAGAGAGAGAGAGAGAGAGAGAGAGAGAGACAGGGGGAGAGAGAGAGAGCTGAGGCTGGCCACGAACCCGGATCCTCCCCTCCGGTCTCTGCCTCCCAAAGTACTGGGATTACAAGCATGCGCCACCACGCCCGGCCTTATTTATTTATTTATTTATTTATTTATTTATTTATTTTTACATACTGAGGATGGAATCCAGGGGCCTTCTACCTCTGGGGTACATCCCACCCCTGGTTATTGTGTGTGTGTGTGTGTGGTACTGGCGATTGAACCCAGGGGCATTCTACTTCTCTTTTTTTTTTTTTTTGCGGTACCGGGGATTGAACCCAGGGGCATTCTACCTCTGAGCTACATCCCCGGCCTTATTTTTTATACTTTATTTTGAAACCGGGTCTCACGAAGTTGCTGAGGCCTCACTAAGTAGCTGAGGCTGGCCGCGAACCCGGATCCTCCGGTCTCCACCTCCCAAGTACTGGGATTACAAGCATGCACCACCACGCCTGGCTCGGCATTCTACTTCTGAGCTACAGCCCTATTTTATTTTTATTTTGAAACAGGGTCTCTCTAGGTTGATGATAGTCTCACTATTTGCTGAGGCTGTTCTCAAACCTGTGATCCTCCTGTCTCAGCCTCCCAAGTACTGGGATTACAGCTGTACGCCACCACGCCCAGCTCCAATTTTTATTTTAAATTTGGAAACAGAGACTTGCTAAGTTGCTGAGAGCCTTGCTAAATTGCTGAGGCTGGCTTCAAACCTGCAATCCTATTTCAGCCTCCCAAGTATCAGTATTACACGCATGTGACACCATGCCCAGCTTTTTTTTTTTTTGGAGTGGGTTATTTCCCCCATAATATGGTAGGAATGGGGACAGAGGGAGTGACATCAATCAATTGTTACTGATATATCTGCACTTTTACTGTCCTCAAACAGCCTTCTTAAATTTCTTCCTGAATCTCTAATGTTACTATGTAAACAACCCTTAGAGCCCGGCATGGTAGTGCATGCCTGTAAACCCAGTACTTGGAGTGGCTGAGACAGGAGAATCGCAGATTCAAGGATGGCCTCAGCAAGCAAGTAGTGAGGTTCTCATCAATCTAGCGAGACCCTGTTTCAAAATAAAAATAAAAAGCTGGGCGTGGTGGCACATGCTTGTAATGCCAGTACTTGGAAGGCTGAGACAGGAGGATAGCAGGTTCGAAGCCAGTCTCAGCAACTTAGTGAGGCTCTCAGCAACCTAGAGAGAGCTTGTTTCCAAATAAGAAATAAAATCAGGCTAGGGGTGTAGCTCAGAGGTAGAATGCCTCTGGGTTCAATCCCCAGTACCACACATACACGAAAAGAAATATTTATTTTGGTGCTGGGGATTGAACCCAGAGACATTCTACCTTTAGGCTGCACCCCCAGTCCTATTTTTAATTTTTATGTTGAAACAAGGTCTTGCTAAATTGCTGAGGGTGATCTTGAACCTGTGATCCTCCTGTCTCAGCCTCCCAAGTACTGGGATTGCAGGCATGTGCCACCATGCCTGGCTTTTATTTTGTATTTAAAAACAGAGTCTCAAAAGCTGAAGGTGGTGGAGCACTTGTAATCCCAGTACTTGGGAGGCTGAAACAGGAGGATCGCAGGTTTGCGGACAGTCCCAGCTACTTAGTTAGACCCTCTGCAACTTAGTGAGACCCTGTTTCAAAATAAAGAATAAAAAAATAGGGCTGGGGGTGTAGCTCCCAGAGGTAGAATGCCCCTGGGTTCAGTCCCCAGTACCACAAAAAAAAAAAAAAAAAAAAGAAAAGAAACAGGGCCTCACTAAGTCCCTGAGAGCCTCACTAAGTTGCTAAGGCCAGCTTTGAACCTGTGATCCTCCTATCTCAGTCTCCCAAGTACTGGGTTTACAGGTGTGTGCCACCACGCCCAGCTTGAAGCTCTCATTTTAGTGCTAGAAAACTGACCATAGGAAACTGGTAAATATATGTCAGATGACAATAAAAACTATTTAAAAAATAGTATAAGTACAATGGTTCTCAAAATGGGGCCAGGAAATCCTGGGTGTTCCTAAAACCATTTTAGGGGATCCATGAGGTCAAAACAATTTTGGTGGGGGCTATTGAATCCAGGGGAACTCTACCTCCAAGTTACATCCCCAGCCCTTTTTATTTTTTTATTTTGAGACAGCATCTCACTAATAGGGCTGGGGATGTAGTTCAGAGGTAGAATGCCTCTGGGTTCAATGCCCAGTACCAACCCCCCAAAACACACACACACACACACACACACACACACACACACACACACACACACACACTGAGCTTGTTTTCTTGTGTGTGTGTATATGTACATGCGTGGTGCTGGGGATTGAACCCAGGTGCATTCTACCTTCAAGCTACACCCCTAGTCTTGTTTTATTTTTTATTTAGAAACAGGGTCTAGGTTGCTGAGAGCCTCACACTAAGTTGCTGAGGCTGGCTTTGAACCTGTGATCCTCCTATTTCAGCCTCTTAAGTACTGGGATTATAGGCATGTGCCACCATACCAGCTTGGAGTTTTCATTTTAGTGCAAGAAACAGACCATGGAAAACTGGTAAATATATGTTAGATGACAATAAAAGCTATTTAAAAAAAACAGTATAAGCCGGGCGTAGTGGCGCACGCTTGTAATAGCCGGGCGTGGTGGCGCACGCTTGTAATCCCAGTACTTTGGGAGGCGGAGACCGGAGGATCCGGGTTCGCGGCCAGCCTCAGCTCACTCCCTGTTTCTCTCTCTCTCCCTGTCTCTCTCTCTCTCTACCTAGTGAGGCCCTCCGCAACTTCGTGAGACCCAGTTTCAAAATAAAGCATAAAAAAATAGGGCCGGGG
>PVJS01060783.1:0-11156 GCA_004027185.1 Glis glis | reverse complement strand
ATCCTCCGGTCTCCGCCTCCCAAAGTACTGGGATTACAAGCGTGCACCACCACGCCTGGCTTTTTTATTCTTTATTATGAAACAGGGTCTCACTAAGTTGCAGAGGGCCTCACTAAGTAGCTGAGACTGGCCGCGAACCCGGATCCTCCGGTCTCAGCCTCCCAAGTACTGGGATTCCAAGTGTGTGCCACCACACCCGGCTTGCCTCCGAGTTTGAGAGCCACCCCCTCTCCTTTCCTGGGGCATCCCTCAGGCTGCCGTGTGTTTTCTTTTGTTCAAATGTCCTAGCTGAGCATGTCCTCACTTCTATTACCTTCTCAGCATCTGACTTCGGTTCTTAGCAATGTTTCTTGCCAGTGGATTTAGAGTTGGGGTGCTCTCCAATCACCTACCAGAGGGTGCTCCAGCCCTAAATAAAGATCTGGAGGCTGCTGTGTTTGAACAAACCCTCCAGGAAATTTTCACGAGTGTGCTCAAATTTAAGAACCACTGGACGGGACAGGCACAGAGGTGCCAGGCTGCCCTGGTCCTCAATTTCAGAGACCCTAATAAAAGATGACAGGCACAGCCGGGCGTGGTGGCGCACACTTGTCATCCCAGTACTTGGGAGGCTGAGACAGGAGGATCACAGGTTTGCAGCCAGACTCAGCAACTTAGTGAGGCCCTCCGCAACTTAGTGAGACCCCTGTTTCAAAATAAAAAGTAAAATAGGGCTGGGGGTGTAGCTTGGAGATACAATGCCCCTGGGTTCAATCCCCAGTAGCAATAAATAAATAAATAAAGGCACAGAATCGGCATGCTCAGGCCAGAGCAGAGGGAAGCAAAGGAAAATGGTCCCCCTGCCCCGCCCCATCGCTGTTGTTGGTTTCAGCCCAAGATCAGCCATCCGGAGCACAGGGGATTCACCTGGAGATGAGAACTGGCTCTCAACTCATTTTGCCCGAACATTGGTTCTTCTAGGCAGCTGCAACCCAATGCAAAGGCGTATCCCCCCAAAGTTTCTCATTCTATCTTATCTTACCTGGGGAGGTCCCCGGCTTGTCCCCCCACCCAAAGACACAGGCATCAGTGGAAATGTAGGCCTGGCACGGGTGTGCCCATGCCCCGTGATTGACCAGCCATTCAGGACCCAAACACCTGACCGGGGTCTGACCCAGAGCTTCGTTATCTGTTAGGCAAATGTTTAAAAACAGCTACACAAGGGGCTGGGCTGCGCCAGGGTGAGGAAGGGAGGGTCGGGGCTGGGGGAGAGCGTTCCCAGGTCACACCGAGTCTCCATGCTGATCTCCCACCTCTAGGGTTTGACCTTCTACCTTCAGAGGTGACTTTCCTGCCCCCGGGGGATTTGTGAATTGTGCATCTTGCTTCAGGTGAGTTCCCAGGACCTTTGGTGTTGAGGCTTTGGATAGAGAGTTTTGTGGTCAGAGGAGGGGTCTCTGAATTCCCCGCTTTAAGAGAGAGATGGGGAGTTGGCGATGGTTCTTCTATTCTTTCCAGAAAGTTCTGTCTTAGGGTGAAATTCTGGTTAATTTGAAGTCAGAATTCCTGGTTCAATATCTTCACTGTCTTTAGGCTTTGCTGGACCTGCAAAAGGGGGCCTGGGCAGTGGGGCCACCCCTCCTTTGGGGTTCTCATCGCTTGTGTGGGGCAACTCCAGGGTTTCCTGTGCTCCCTGTCTTCATCCTCACAAGGGCTGAGGTGGCCCTGGTGATCCCAGTTAAAGGAGGCCTGATGTAGCCCAGGGAGAATGTGTTAAATTAACTGAACAACGAATTAAGAATCATGAGGATTTAGCCAGGCGTGGTGACGCACGCTTGTAATCCCAGTACTTGGGAGGCTGAGACTGGAGGATCCGGGTTCGCGGCCAGCCTCAGCTACTTAGTGAGGCCTCCGCAACTTAGTGAGACCCTGTTTCAAAATAAAGAATAAAAAATAGGGCTGGGGGTGTAGCTCAGAGGTAGAATGCCCCTGGGTTCAATCCCCAGTAACACACACACACACACATACACACACAGAGAGAGAAAAGAATCATGAGGATTATCATTTGGGGAAGATCAAAGATCATTTGGCTCCAGGTCTAACAATTTTTAATTTAGGTTGAAATAGCTACAAATATACAGAAATGATACCAAGTTATACAACAATCAATCTCCCTCCCATTCTTTTTTTCTGTTTGCCAGCTTCTCTCCCCAAAAGGCAACCACCCTTCCTAATTTCTTGTGTGCTTGCAAACATATGATTTCTAATTTCCATTCTTTTATATGAAGGTTGCCATCTTGCACATTGCTCTGAACTTTGCATTTTTTCCCACTCATTAATACACCTTGGAGTTTTCCACACCAATGTGTGTGTCCTTGTAATAGCTTCGTACTATTCCACCGTGTGGATATGCTAGAATTTATTTCACCAGTTCCTTCCTATGACCCTTTGGGTCTTGTCCAATCATCTCTTGTCACAAACAATGCTATAATACTGCACCTTGTACATATATTATTTTGCATATATCCAGTTGCATATAGAGGATAAATTCCTGACAGTAAAAGTGCTGGTCAAAGGATAACGGCATTGGGGATTGTGGTGGATAGTGTTTTGTTTTCCCAGTGCTGGGGATTGAACTCGGGGACACTTTGCCACTGAGCTACATCCCAGCCCCACATTTATTTATTTATTTATTTATTTATTTATTTATTTATATTTTGAGACAGAATCTTGCTAAATTGCTCACACTGGCCTTGAACTCTTGATCCTCCTGCCTCAGCCTCCTGAGTAGCTGGGAATACATGCATGGGCCACTGCGCCCAGCTAATATCTTCCTTTTCTTATGGGAAGGTAGAAAAAGGATCCAGACAGGCAGGGTTTGAGCTTCTCTGTGCTTTCTAGCTGTTTGATCCTGGCCCTACTGCGTACCTGCTCTGAGCTCCTGGATTTTTAAAAATTTTTAAATTTTTTTTTGTTGTGTGTGTGGTGCTGGGGATTGAACTCAAGGGTGTGCTACCTCTGAGCTACACACCCAGCCCCATTTTATTTTTTATTTTGAAACAGGGTCTCACTAAGTTGCTGAGGGCCTCGCTAAGTTGCTGAGGCTGGCCTCAATCTTGCGGTCCTCCTCTCTCAGCCTCCTGAGTTATGCCATTGCAGGCATGTGCCACCACGCCTGGCTTCAGCTTTTTAATCTATTAAATATGGCCTACATAGGCTGGGAGTTTAGCTCAATAGTAGAGTACTTGCTTAGCATGCTCAAGGTTGGATTCTCAGCACCAAACAACAACAAAAAAACTCCTCTAATAAAGTGTGGCCCACAGAGTTGTGGGGACCAAATGAGATGAGCTATGTAAAATGTTTAGTTCAGTGTCAGAGAGAGAGAGAGAGAGAGAGAGCGCGCACAGGACAGCTTCCAGAAGGCAGCCTGGGTTCTTCCTGGTGCCCGCTGGAGCCCTTGGTGACAGCCGAGGACACAGCCTGCACAGAAGCCCGGGTTCCTAATTGGATAATCCCCTCCACGTGTCCTGGTGCTTTGTTTGCCTGAGGCTCCTGATTATCAGTCACTAGGACCCTGGGTCTCCCCTGTGCCTTTCTAGGGCTAGCTGTTGGGCAACCCGTAATAGGGTCTTCCTAATGGAAGGCGTTTGTTCGGCCTCAAATCTTCAGACCTCTGGTCCCTGGCGTAGTCCACAAATGAACACACTCTCTCCCAGGTATTGAGTATCTGCCACTAGCCTTATACCGTGCTGAGTATCCTACACATGTGATTCCGTTCAATTCGCAGAATTATCCCAGAGAGTAGGAAATATTAATCACCACCAAGCCAACTCCTGTCCTTCATTCTGCACCCTTGTCCCATCCAAAAAGAGCACCTTCAGTTTGCAGCCTTCCATTCCTCCAGGCTGCCCTCCAGGGGAGAGATGCCCAGTGGGGTTGGGGGGTCCCCTGTCGTCTTGTGCTTTATTTACACTGGGGATGGACCGTTGTTTGAAATGTGTGTGTCCAGATTAAAGGGTAGCTGGGCATGGTGGCACATGGCTGTAATCCCAGTACTTGGGAGGCTAAGACAGGAGGATTGCAGGTTCGAGGCCAGCCTCAACAATTTCTCAAGACCCTTAGTAACTTAGCAAGAATCTGTTTCAAGATAATAACAAGGCTGGGGGTGTAGCTCAGGGGTAGAATGCCCCTGGGTTTAATTCCCAGCACTGCACACACACATACACACACAATTTTTTAATTAAAAAAAATTCTAGGAGCTCAGAGCAGGTAAGCAGTAGGGCCAGGATCAAACAGCTAGAAAGAGAGAGAGAGAGAGAGAGAGAGAGAGAGAGAGAGAGAGAAAGAGAGATAAAAAGGATGAGTTTGTGTGTAAATGGAAAAGCATACCTGGCAGCCACATCTCAAGATGCCCGTGGGAAACTTTCACCCTTAACCCTATCGCTGCCAACAGTTGGTCTATACTAACTTAGTTGGTAATCAGTGTTTTGAGGCCTCACACCAAAGGAGGTGTTCTCAGACCCTTCTAAAGTGCCCCGCTACAGCGCCTCTGCATTTCTGCCTCCATTCTCTTTCCTGCGACAGGGGTTCAGGACATCCTGGGAACCCCGGATCTGTTTTGTGGGCCTGTTTCTGAAGCCCTGGAGCCAGGTGGCTCAGGCAGGTCACTGAACCAAGAGCATGAGTCGAGACAAGGAAGAGGACTCATTCAGTCTCCTCAGGATTTACGACAATGAACCCGAGCAGAGAGGGGATATGCCAGAAAGCTGGGGAATTTCTTCTCAGCCTGGGCAGCAAGTGCAGTACCAAGTGGACCATCCTTACGGAATGCTCCAGATGCCTGACTCTCCCCTGATGCAGCCCAGCCCGGCTTATCATGAGATGAGCAATGCCACCCAGAAGCAGTGGGACCTCCAGGCCCTCGACACACTGGAGCTCCAGGCCAGGTGGTTTTTGGAGGCAGACCCCGGGGGAGCGGCAGAGGCTGGTCCGAGGTAGGCCTCTCTCCAACAACACCAGATGGGGTGGGTCCCGGCATGCGGCCCTGCCCTTCAGCCTCTGTCTCCTCCCTCTCTCCTTTCCGTTAGCTCTAGCTACCTCTCAGGAGCCGCACTGGGTAAGTACTGGCTGTGCCCGTGTGGGCAGGGAGGGACTGTGGCCTGGTGTCCAGAGAGCAGCCTCCCCTGAAGCCCGGGACCGTCGCTGCCAACACCTTCTCCGAGAGCCGCTTTGCTGTCTCCCTGCAGGCCCGTCCTGTCCGTCGTCCCTTGCCAGTAGAGAAGCCTGGTCGCTCCTCAGGGCAATTGTAAGTATCTTCCTCTGCTCTTTTTGGTGCTCAGGAATCTTTCTTTCCCACCCAACCCCCAACCAAAGTGATGTGTTCAAGCCAGGTGTAGGGTGCATACTTGTAATCCCAGTACTTGGGAGGCTGAGACAGGAGGATCGCAGGTTCACAGCCAGCCTCAGCAACTTAGTGAGGCCCTGTTTCAAAATAAAAAATAAAATAGGGCTGGGGGTAGAACTTGGAGGTAGAAGGCCTGGGTTCAATCCCCAACACCACGCACACACATACAAATAAAAATTAAAAACTAAAGCGATGCGTCTAGCTCTTGTGCCCTCTCCCATGGGTGGTGATGTCCTCGGGTGCCTGCCACCTCCCACCACCCTGATAAGGAGGCCTTCTGCTCATGGTGTCCCTTCTTCAAGACCTGTAACCTAGGGAACTCCGAGCTGGACTCTGCTGGTGGGTGGGTGGGTGGATGGATGGATGGATGGATGGATGGATGGGCAGGCATTTAGTTGGAGGCCAGACGCAGGCTGTCCCCTTTCACGACAGTAGGTCAGGACCATGACCCTTTCCTTGCCACCTGCCCTGTCCTCTTCCCAGCCTCCCATTCCAGATGACTCGGTGGTCAGGCGGAGGGTCCCACAGGGACCCTGGAAGGTGGGCACACTCCGCCATGGGAAGAGAATCTACGCGATTGCCATTGGGGGTGCCACCCACCACACATACACCTGCGGCTACGGCTACGTCAAGGTGTGGGGTGGGAGCGCTCTGCACACCAGCGACGGGGCCCCCGAGGCCCAGCTGGACCTTCAGGTGAGGGGCATTTGGGTGGAGCTCGGGGAGCCTGGAGCAGCCTTGGGTCTGCAGGGCCACAGGTGATATGGGAATGTGCTCTGTTCCCACAGAACGAGCAGGACTGCATCCTCACCTGCAAGCTGTTCCCGGATGAGCAGTGCCTGGTCACAGCGGGCATGTCCCAGACCCTGACCCTCTGGGACCTGGTGCCCACGCCCCGAGTCCGAGCACAGCTGGCCTCCACGGGCCGCTTGTGCTTGTCTCTAGCCATCTCCTCTGACGCCCACATCTGTGTGGCTTGTTTCAGAGGGTTCTTGGAGATTTGGGATTTGCAGAATCATATCCTGATCAGGTATGACTTGTTCCCCCACCCTCAGACCTCACTTCCCCTCTTTGCAGTAGAGCTGTCCAGGCATGCAGATCATGTATCTGGGGCTTCCTGACCCCAAAACTTCTAAGTGCCCCAAACCTATCTGTGGACCTTTGAGTTGTTTTCTCTCCAGGAAACAAAAAGTCCCTGTATACGGGTCCCGCTGTGTCGACATGGCCGACAACAAGCTCTGGACGGGAGGTGAAGATACCAACCTGTATTCCTGGGACCTGAGGAGCAACCAGCGGCTGCAGCAATACAGTTTAAAGAACGAGGTGCCTGGCTGGCCATCATGGGGCCCGAGTGCACCCCAGTGGGGTTTGGGTGCAGGCAACGGAGGGGTTAAGTTTGAAGATACAGGCACGAATAATGGCCTTGGTGGCTTTGAATGAGGACCCCAAACCTTCTTCCAAACAGATCCTGAGTATTACACACGACCCCAGGGAGGAGTGGTTGTTAGTGGGCTTGAGAACTGGCGATATCGCCATGGTACACACTTTCCGGAAGGAGAAGTTCAAGGCTGTTGTGCAAAAATACGCCCACATGCACAACCTCAAGTTCTCCTCCTGCGGTGAGTGAGAAGCCAGAGGGTCCTGTTGTGAACTCACTTTCCTGTCTTCCCTCTCTGCCCACCCCCTGCCTTTTTTTTTTTCTGACTCCCTCTGTAATGGGAGCTGCCCGTATTGAATGCCAGATAACCCGGAGACACAGGCAGCTAGGGATGCAGGAAGCCCCATCCGATGGTCCCTTTGTTCAGCGACACTTGTCACGATCCTGTGTGTGGTGTGGAGGATGAGGGGCAGATAAGGGAAAGGCTTGGGTCATGTCTGATTTTTGTAGCCAGGGAAACTGAGGCAGAGAAGGAGAGTCGCTTTTTCCCTGGTCCAGTCAGGACAGGGCAGGGCCTGGAGTGCAGGCTCAATCTCCTGCCTCGCCCTCTGTTCTTTTCCTTGCCAGGGAACTATTTCGTGAGCACTCGGAACGAGTCTATCCATTGCCTCGCGGCGCCATCTCTGCAGAGATTGTTTCAGGTACAGGAGCGGGAGGTGCGAGCCCAGGCCTCGGGCCCGGATCCCAGGGAGTACTGGAAAGTACCTATGAGGTGGCACCTGGGGCGTTTTGTAGAGTGGGGGGACTGAGGACTTAAGACCTCATGAACTCTGGGGCTTTACCACGAGCCCTGAGACCTGGCCCTGTTGCCAGACCAAGCCTTGGGTCTGGGTAAGCCTCAGCAGTCCTAAATGAAACCCCCACATCAGCTGGAGCTTGTCCCTGCATCTTGTCCCTCTCTGCTGTTAGGTCAGTGAGCCCACATACATCCAGTGTTGTGACCTGTCCTCTGACAACCAGTACCTGGTCACGGGCTCCAATAACAGTGCCACCATTTACCAGCTCATGTATTGATGGTCATATGCCGTAGGCCTGCATGGAGACCCAAAGCAGGCCGGTCGGATCTCAGGGTGCTGGATAACTTCAGTACCTGCCACCTCCTCTGCGGTCCCCTGGCCCCCTGTCCCCTCCCCGCCCCACCTCCTGCTTGTACTCCCGAGTTTATAATTATATGGCTTGGTTGGGACTTTGTTATTTTTCTACCACCAATTTCTGGGTTTTGGTGGGAAACTTTATGAGTTACAGTTTTTGTAATTAATAAAATAGCAAAGCAAAAACCAAAATGACCTGGATATGTGTCCATTTCTTTCAAAAACTGAAGTCATTACAATGGATTATTTATGCCTCTGTTAAGCAAACGGCAGCATCTTCCCATTTCCTTGAGAGTGGGGAAGGAACTTTAGATTAGACTTAGTTTTATTTTTTATTTTATCTTTAGTGGTACTAAGGATTGAACCCAGGGTGTTCTCCCTCTGGGCTACATCCCCATCCCTATTTTTATTTTTTTAAAATTTGAAACAGGGTCTCGCTAAGTTGCAGAAGGTCTTGCTAAGTTGCTGAGGCGGCCGTGAACCTGCCGCCATTCTGTCTCAACCTCTCAAGTACTGTGATTAGAGGCGTGCACCACCACGCCTGGCTAGACATAATTTTGTTTGTAACCTTTTTTTGGGTGGTCCAAGAATTTCTTGTATCTTAAGAAAGCTCACGAATAAAATGAGTGTGCAGTCAGGCCTTGGTTTACATGGGTTCCACACCCATAGATACAACCAATTATGGACTAAAAATATTCAAAATATTACTTTCAGCTGGGTATGGTGTTGCACGCTTGTAATCCCAGTACTTGGGAGGCTGAGATTGGAGGATCCGGGTTCGCGGCCAGCCTCAGCTACTTAGTGAGGCCCTCCACAACTTAGTGAAACCCTGTTTCAAAATAAAGAATAAAAAATAGGGCTGGGGGTGTAGCTTAGAGGTAGAATGCCCCTGGATTCAATCCCCAGTACCGCAAGAAAAAAATATATATATAACTTTCATACTAAACGTGTACAGACTTTTTTCTTGACTTTATTTCCTAAACAATACAGTATAGCAGCTATTTACAGAGCACTTCTATTGTATTAGTATTTTAAGTAACCTAGAGGTGATTTAAAATATATGGGAAGCTGGGCATGGTGGTACACACTTGTAACCTCAGTATTTAGGAGGCTGAGACAGGAGAATTGCAGGTTCGAGGCCACACTGGGCAACTTATTGACTCTTACCAACTTAGTGAGACCCTGTTTCAAAATAAGAAATAAAAAGGGCTGGGACTGTACCTCAGAGGTAGAATGCCAGCCGGGTGTGGTGGCACACGCTTGTAATCCCAGTACTTGGGAGGCTGAGACCAGAGGATCCGGGTTCATGGCCAGCCTCAGCTACTTAGTGAGGCCCTCTGCAACTTAGTGAGACCCTGTTTCAAAATAAAGAATAAAAAATCAGGCTGGGAGTGTAGCTCTGAAGTAGAATGCCTCTGGATTTAGTCCCCAGTACCCCCCCAAAAATTTTTTAAAGTATATAGGAGATGTGTGTGGGTTCTATACAAATACAATGAATATTTGTTTATTTATTTATATTGTGGTACTGGGGATTGAACTTGGGGGCATTATACCTCTGAACTATAGCCTTGTTTTCTTTTTTTAACTTTGAAATAGGATCTCACTAAGTTGCTGAGGCTGGCCTCAAACCTGTGATCCTCTTATCTCAGCCTCCCAAGTACTAGGATCACAGGCATGTACCACTATGCCCAGCTGATGCCATTTTAAATAAGGGATTTGGGTATTCCTGGGAGGTTCTGGAACCAATCCCCCATAGATACCAAGGGATGACTATACATGTAAGAACTTTCAGATTGTATCGGGGAATAGAAAGACCAACAATGCTCGACTCTCTCCCCGGGCTAGCGCTCCAGGAGATGATCCCAGCATGTGTGAGGCCGGGTTCCCTTTGTGTGCCTGACTTGGGTGATGGAGGAGCTTCCTACTTCCTGCTACCTCACTTCACCTGACTCTGTACAAGTCCCATCCTAATTGTGGCATTTGGTACCAGTCAGACCTGCCTATCTCATTGTTACAGGATGTGGCATTGAAGAGGCTCATCAGGACTTCTCCAGGTTGGAAGAGTTCCTTCCAGGTTGGTTGAGCTCCTGCAACAAAGTCCTAAGGGCCTGCTTCCCAGTCCCCTCCATCGCCTCTTTGTTTGGTGCTGGCACAGCTGAGGTCTATAGCTGCCCAGTAAAGTTAGCAGCTTACAGTTGTCACTTGGTGGTATCTGCAGAGCCAGGGGCCTAGTGTCCCATCCTTTGTTGCTTCTAGAGGTTGTCAGGTACCCAGTTCTTGTCAGTGGATCCAGAGTAAATATGTGCCATTTCTGGGCCAGGCCTAAAGAGGTAGGGGTATCCACTCCAGGGACTCTTTTCCATTCTACCAGCTCAAGCAAATGAGGTGGAGACCCCCAGGGCATTGCAGAACCACGAGGTGAGAGCGTCCTGTGTGCACACGTCAAACATAGGGGAACGCCCCTTTGGACTGTTACATGGAAGAAAAATAAGTTTGGCCAGGCGTGGTGGCTCACACCTATAGGCTAAGACAGGACAATCGCAGGCTCACAGCCAGCCTCAGCAACTTAGACCCTGTTTCAAAATAAAAAATAAAATAGGGCAGAGGTATAGCTCAGAAGTAGAATGCTTCTGGGATCAATCCCCAGTACCACTAAATAAATAAATAAATCCCAGTCAGGCGTGGTGGCTCACGCTTGTAATCCCAGTACTTGGGAGGCTGAGACAGGAGGATCCGGGTTCGCGGCCAACCTCAGCTACTTAGTGAGGCCCTCTGCAACTTAGTGAGACCCTGTTTCAAAATAAAGAATAAAAAATAGGGCTGGGGGTATAGCTCAGAGGTAGAATGCCCCTGGGTTGAATCCCCAGTACTGCAAAAAAAAATCCCAATATATCTATAATTATGTTAAATGTAAATGAACTAAATATTCCTACTAATCTTCAGAGATTATGTAACCGGATTAAAATATCTCAGTTCTATGTGTTTAAAAGTGATATTAAAATATAAGGGTACAGAAAGTATGATAATAATGAATAGAAGAGCCGGGCGTGGTGGCGCATGCTTGTAATCCCAGTACTTTGGGAGGCGGAGACCAGAGGATCAGGGTTCGCGGCCAGCCTCAGCTCTCTCTCTTTCTCTCTCTCTGTCTCTCTCTCTGTCTCTCTCTCTGTCTCTACTTAGTGAGGCCCTCCGCAACTTCGTGAGACCCAGTCTCAAAATAAAGTATAAAAAATAGGGCCAGGGG
>PVJS01060782.1:0-11157 GCA_004027185.1 Glis glis | reverse complement strand
CACTAGGTAGAGAGAGAGAGAGAAAGAGAGAGAGAGAGAGACAGGGAGAGAGAGAGAGAGAGAGAGAGAGAGAGAGCGCTGAGGCTGGCCGCAAACCCAGATCCTCCGGTCTCCACCTCCCAAAGTACTGGGATTACAAGCGTGCGCCACCACGCCCGGACTCTTTCCTCTTTTACAAATTTTTTCAATCAAATAATACAATCCAATAATACCTTTCAGATAACACTTTGTGGTGACTGAAAGTACCAATTGAGAAAAATATATGAAATTATGCAGTATAATGATACATAAGAAATATTGATGTTTATCATCAAAATACATGCAAACATTATGGATGGAGTATTAGATAAGAATTCTGGATTTGTAAAGAAGGGAAAGACTGCTATACACAACTACTTAAGTTCAAGTTTTGGATTCCTATCAATCATATTAAGATGAGCAATGAGCAAAATGACCAGGAATAAGGTAACTATTCTAAAAGTTGAGATATAAGCCCTAGAAGTTAGCATTGAATAAAATTGGAAAATTATAAATGTCAAAACAGAGTGCATACTATCATTCTTGTATATTCTGCTCCTCAAGGACGTGTGCGAATTTAAAGTTTTGATAAAGAGCTAAAATATCTATCAATTAGAATGATGAGCTGATTAATATTTCTGTAAAATCGGCTAAATTTTTAGAGGATTTTGTACTTGGGTGAAGGTAAGAAAATGTGAGGAAACACTTTAAAATACTAACAGCCAATATCTCTTCTAATTCCCAAAGTTTTAAGAGGCTGTTGGTATATTTACAAACTGTATATAGTAACAATTTATCTGCCCTTCTGCTAATTGATAAAGTTATCTTTGAGTTAATCAAATTCAAAGGCATTATATAAAATAGATTTAGAATTTAGTATTAATCTTACTATTTGTTTGGTTCTACAACCCAATACAAATATTTGACTATCATTATTACAAAGTTTAATATAGTAATTTAATGGAATAATTTCTGAGTACTTTTGTTTGATTTTAGACATTTTAAAAGAAAAAAGTAGTCTTTATTAATAATAAAAATGACTTTATTCTTCATTATTAAAGCTACTTTATTCTTTCCTCAATATCTTATTGACTAAGTTTTACATGAAAAATCCAATTATCTATAGATAAGAGTTTTCCAAAAATATTTGTTAGTAAAATAAGAAAAAAATATTTTCTTTCATTATTCCATGTCTCCAAAATGTACAAGGAGGTAGGTCAAATCAAATGTAATTGTCTGGGCCACATTCTCTAATGGATAGACTTTTACACCTTAGACCTAATGTGTATACATAGGCCTTTTGAAAATAGCATGGTTTGAGCTAATGATGTGCGTCGCTAAATATTTTTACATCAGGCTGACATTTACAAATTATATTTTAATATTACAATTATTTTAGATGATTGCCCCCAAAGCCCTTTTATTTTTAGAAAATATAAAGCATGCCTGGCCCACAGACACTCAAAATCCAAGATGATCCAAATTGGACTCATTATCTTTCCACCCCCGCCCTAAAGTTGCTGCTCTTCTGTGTTCTCTTGCTCTGGTAATGGGGCCCTTCTCCTCCCAGTCACCGGCTAGAAAATTTCAATCATCTTTGGCTCCAACCCTTCCTGACCCCTTAAATCCAATCAACCAAGTCCTCTCAACTTTACCTTTGAAATGCCTTTGGAATCTGTTCTATACTTCATACTCACCAATCCTTCTGCAACTCAGGACCTAACTGACAAATTATTCCAAGAGCCTATTCACAAAGCTCCCAGGAGCTGGTATATTTTATCTCCAAGTACCCATTTTACATTGCTAGCATTATTATTTTTTAATAAACTTTTATTGGTGCACTGCAGTCTTAAATCATAATGTAGTTCCAAATGATAGGGACATATATGCACACAGCATTTGGTAATCTTCCCCTCTGCGCCCTCGCCACTCCCTCCCCTTCCTCATATGTGATATTTTGATTGGCACTGATAATCTCACATATGTACATAACATCAATGAAAGTGTTTTCTTCATTAATTTTCCCCCTACCCGGCACCCTACTCTAGACCCCTCCATTGCTCCACTGGGATTTCTCCTCCATTATCTGAAGTCTCTCTGTTATCCCAATTATTCCCTAGCTTCCACATATGAGAAAAAAATATGAAGCTTCACTTTCTGTGACTGGCTAATATCACTTAATATAACTTACAGATATGAATGTAATCACTCTCAAGCTGGAAAACACTTTGGGCAATACCATTTTACATATAATGAAATATAAACTTCTTAGCAAGGCACCAATCCCTTCACTTCTTGTCCTAGTGGTAATTTTTCACCAATGCTCCTGTTCTAGCACAACTACTTCATTGGCTATCTCCAAACAATCTATATTTTTCTTTGGCAATTCCCTTTGAATAGGTAACCACTGTCACCTTTTATGCATTGGGATATCCTAACCATTTGTCATAGCAGAGTCATCTTTGTATGCTTAAAAGAATTGCCCAACTTTGCCTAGGTCGAATAGCACCTTGCTTATTCCTCTCTTGTAATTCTTATCACAATCTAAAAAGAAGAAAAATTTGCCAGATACGTGTTTGTCAATCCCAGCAAGTAGGAGGCTCTTGGAATGTAAGGACTTGGTCTCTTTTTCATTGTTATCTGCTTCATACATTGTAAGTTCCAGATATAGGTTTATTTTAAGGCATTCTAAATTGTTTTACAAAATACTATTGGTGTTATTTGTATCATATTATGAAAAATAGTATTTTATTACTATATTTCTGTGTTACATGTGGGAGATATCAATTTAAATCTAGTATTAGGATAAAATACACAAACTTCCTTACATGGCCTAGGACATTTTTCAACATATTTTTGCATTCGGATAATTCATACACTTTGAAAAAGCCAAAGGCACATATATAGATTGCAAAAGTCATGTTTCCTAAAAATTCTAATATGAAAAGATAGAGACAGATGGAGTTCAATTGACTAATTTTATGCCCAGCTGCCTAGATGAAGAATAAAGATGTACTGACCCCTATGCTTCTGTAGGCTAAACTGTTCAAATATTCAGCCTTCTTTAGTTAACCATTATGCCAAGGTTGAGTGGCCAGTATCTAGATTAGCAGACACTATTCACCTGGCTGTCCTTTTTGTTCTTGAGAGCTCTAAAAATAGAACAAACCCATGCAACCAGCTTGCATTGTTGAATGCAAAATTAGATTATGGTAAAGTAACAAAATCACATCACATTTTCTATGTAGTTCAAAATAACAGATGTAGTTTTCAAATTGTCTGCACTTTGTTCCCCCTTTCTTTGCCTTTCCCATCTTTTAAAACTCTTACCTGCAAAAAACAAAAACAACAACAAAAAAAGAGTGCCAACTTACCCTTTAAAACCAGGCAGTTTTGAGATTTTTCTCATGTTAAAGTGAAATTGGAAATCATTTCCATTTCCATGGATAATTCAAGCTTCAAATGGCTTAATTTTAACTGTTTATATATTAATATTGTGTGTGTATACACATTATAACTTCTTCCTGATAACATTTGAAGTGGGTGTGATTTCTTTTGTGAAATAAATCTTCCTTCTTTCTTAACTTGCTCTTAAAACCACCTTTAAAAACCTGACAGTAGCCCTCTCCCCAAGCTCTTAGTCTTTATGAGTCACTCTTATGATGTGTTCTCTGAACTTCCCTGTCACCCCTACTAAAAACTTGACTGCCCCCATGACTCTGTATCCACATACCTGCTTTTCTAACTATTCGTAGCAGTATTCAAAAATTTTCAAATTCACAAAACATTTTTTCCACATGGTGATTTTCAAGTTTTAAATCATTTGGTGATAGATGCAATTAAATAATTTTATAGAAAACATCCAGATCCTTTGAAAAGTATGAAAATCAAGTGGTATGTTTTCCATCTCTTAATAGTCATCTGGAGCTGATGGAACCTGTGCTATTGGAGGGTGAGTCAGGAGAGAGAATATGTAATATGCTTGAGGAAAATTTAATATAAAAATTAATAGCTAGTAACAAGGGAGTAATTGCCAAGGGGTGAAAAGAACCTTAAGGATATAGGAATAGCATCTATAGGAAGCAGTTACTCTTCTGGGGCTGAAACAGAGCCCTAGGGACACATTTGGAAGTGCCCCCTCACTTCTATCCCTGGACTTGTTGGTGGAAAGAGCGTGGCCATGCCATATTGGATGGGGAAGAAGTTGACTCAAGTGCCAAGCACAGAACTGAAAACAGAAAACTGCTTGCTGGTGCCTGTAAGACTCCCCGGGAAGCCACCCACTGGAGTGCCAGAAAAAAACAAGCAACAACAACAACAAAACTCTTGGTAAAAATAAGTCCACTGAGTGCCCTGCGTACTGTTGGCTGCCACACGTTGCAGGAGAAGGATAAAAACACACTGGGGCCCAGTAGAGATGCCTCTTCCTTTTGCAGGGTCCTTCTAATTGTCACCTCTGATAAAGTTTACTTTGGTGCCAATTGGCAAAAGAGAAATGTTAACAGGGACCAACATCAGCATGCCAAAGCAGAGGAAAGAACAGTGGATTGAAAGCTAAGAGATATTAAATTGGTAACTGGCCTAGGGCATATACCCTACCTGTGCCTAATCCCCTCCCTCACTCTTTCAGGCCTCTGAGTTTATAGCCAATGATCCATGGAGTCAGCAGCCTACATGGTTTCCTATTACAAAGACTTTTTGAGATTTAAAATTCTCAGAGACTCAATCAGCCAACACATGAAATTAGCAACACTGCTGATATATACAACGGTACCTAAGAAGAGCAAAAATAGCATGAAAAACATGAACCTCTGTATATGTATCTAAAATGAAGTACTTTATCATTGCATGTGAAAATACACTATATAAAAATGAAATGAACATTATATAAAAGTGAAATGTTTAAGATTTGACCACAGTTCTGTCGGCGACAAAGACATAATTATTTTATAATACTTTTTCGATATAATACTTGGATACTTCTCTAAGAAAATTTTCAGACCTCAATATTTGTTTTTGTTTTGAAAGTTACTTTTAATATCTTAATCAAAAGTATTTGTTTCATTTTAATTTTAATTTGCTACCATACCATCTACTCAAATGTCTTATCAAACACGCCTGGCTATACTCAAAGAAAGGTAAGGGGTAAATGATTTTGATATTCTTTCCTTTTTCCTTAAACTCATTGAATAAAAGGAAATAGCAATCAAAATTGGTATCTTAAAAATAACTTATTTCATCAAGCTGCTTTTGACCTTGGGAGAAAATAGAATGTGAAGTCTAAAAACATTCTAAGAAGAAGATTTGGATCTATTGCCCTGATTTCTAACCACTGTTCACAGGCTTTTGAACCTACACGAGCAATGAACCTATTTCCTCTATGTATTCAGAAAAGTTAACTGGATCAATTTTCAATAGATATTAACTTTCACCTATGCCTCTATAGGATCTTGTAGGCACTGATAACAATTTGGTATGGCATCTGTCATTTATACAAAAGTAAGTCGAAATAATACCACAGTATCATAGTTTTGTGAAATAAACTAGAATTCCACAGGACATTAACTAAAACACTTAACTCATAGTTATAGTCAATACTGACCACAGACTCCCTGTGATGGGTTTGGCAGGTGAAAGAAGAGTTTTCCAATTAGATATAGCAGCACATTGATTTTTTCCCAAGAATTAAATGAAATTATTTCTTTCTCTTATGCCCCATTCAGTTGTGTTAATGGAGATGAATACAAGATCAATTCCTTCTGAGAATGATATTTAATACAATATTTTTAAGTTTTTCTTTCAAACACAGAAACAAACATTAACAAAAAAATGAGTATCCTGTGCCATCTTTCAAAGGTGAAATATTGAAACACTGAAAGTTGTAATCATGTAGGAGAATTTCTATTTTAACTAATTTCTCATTTTATATGCTCATATAATATATAATTTCAATTTTTCTTCATGAAAGAAAGCAGGTGTAATGAATGCATTGTCTTTTTTAAAAGAAAAATGATTCATGTAGGTCTAAGAAACATGCTTTGCAATATTCTCTCCATGCAATCGGAAACAGTATTTTTAAGAGCAGAAACATGAGCATAAAAATATAACTTCAAAGCTGGGTGTGGTGGCGCATGCTTGTAATCCCAGTACTTAGGAAGCTGAGACAGGAGGATCACAGGTTCGTGGCAGCCTCAGCTACTTAGTGAGGCCCTCTGCAACTTAGGGAGACCCTGTTTCAAAAATAAAGAATAAAAACTAGGGCTGGGGGTATATCTCGGAGGTAGAATGCCCCTGGGTTCAATCCCCAGTACCACAAAAAAAAAATATATATATATATATATATACATACATACATATATATATATATATATATATATATAAAACATCAAAAGCCCTTATGACAGTATGGTTGGTGTTGTAAAACCTTCCTCGATCTCACATAAATAATCATTTCTGCAAACCTTACAGCTGCAAGCTGCAAGATTTAATTTTTGTTTTTCTTATCCAGAGTCTTGCCAAGTTACTGAGGCTGGCATTGAACCTACAACCTTCCTGTCTCAGCCTCCAAAGTATTGGGATTACAGGTGTGCACCACCATGCCCAGCTAAAGTTTAAATTTTAAGAGCATAATTTTTAATAAAATCTCTGAAGAAACCAAGGTAATGTTGGAGGTGGATGGGGAATTTGGCCATGTTTTGCATTCAGGTGGTAGATTCTGGAGTTGCAGATTCTTGCCAATGAGTGAAAAGTATCTCTCAGATATTTATATAGTAAAACACACTAATCATTATTTCACTCACTTATTAAATATGTTGTAAAATCTGTAGGGCTGCTTAGACATTTTAAAAATCATTTTTCTGTAAAAAGTACCAATGCAAATTCACTGTTTGCAGTAAGCTGAAGTAATAGGGTTTTTTGTTTTGTTTTTGGACTTGCAAAGCTCTCTTTGTATAAATGCACTGTTTACAATAACCTACAAGTATAAATGTTTGGCTTGCATCTCTTAAAGAATAATGTGATATGGATCACAAATTTAGATGCTGTTAAAAATTGAGGTCATGTACTCAGTCAGATAATGAAATGAATATTATCATTTTGCACTTACTTGAGATTATAGGATTTATTGGAGAGAGGGAGAAAGAGAGAGAGAGAGAGAGAAATCAAACAATGATATAGACATATCATCTCTGACACTCAAGCTTGCTATTATTGATTTATCATTTATTTTTCTTTTTTCCATCTCTCAATGATTCTACATCAAATTTTCTCTACATGAAAGTCAACTGACATGAAGAAATGAGCTAAAAGTTTACAATTTAGATATGAGATATCCACTTGATTTATAATCCAATAGTGTAACAAATTTAAAGTGTGCCTGTTTTATTGTGTTTCTCTTTATTCTGCTTCACAGGCATCATTTTTTTTAAAAAAATTGAAGATATGTAGTAATCCTACATCTAGTAAGTCTATTGGTGTCATTTTTCCAAAAGCTTCTATGATCATAAGCATTTTGGGCAGTATTTTTTAATTAGGGTATTGCTTTTTTTAGGCATAATTCTATCTTCACATTTAATAGACTATAGTTTAATATAGACTAAACTCTTATATGCACTGGGAAATGAAAACTTGTGTTATTGCAATGTTCACTTTATTGTGATAGTCTAGAATAGAACACACGATATCTGTGACATAGCCCTATATTTGGAAAGTATGGTGAAATGGAAAAGACTTTTCTGATTTCAACATTCACAGAGAGATGTCCAGTTAGTATTCAAATTTCTTTTCAACTGAAAGTGTTGCTTAGTGAGTCATCTTTACAATATTTAAGAAGGAGATACAGTAGTGTCATCCCTATCTATGGGAATACATCCCAAAATCCCTAATGGATGCCCAAAACAGAAGAGAGAGTACTGAACCCTGAATATGCAACACTTTTTCCTATACGTACGGATTATAAAGTGCAATTTATAATTTAGGCACAGTAAGAGGTTAACAACTAATAATAAAACAATGATAACAATATGAAGTAACAAAAGTCATGTGGAGGCGTTCTTTCAAAATATTGTATTAGTTCACTCTTTGTGATGTTGTGAGGTACAAATCTTGCATAATGAGATGAAATGAGATTAATGATGTAGACATTGTGACATAGTGTTAGGCTATTACATAAGGCTGTGATGCTGTAACAGTCCATCTGAAAATAGAGACGGCTACTCAATATTAGAACAATGGGAAGTAGGATATGCTGTGTTTATATGCCGGGAAAAGGGATGACCATGTCTGGGGAACACAGTATTTCATCACCCTACTCGTAACAGTGCACAATTTAAACTCATGAATTATTTATTTCTGGATTTTTTAATTTAGTATTTTCAGATTGCAGTTGATCCTAGGATCAACAGAACATGAAATTGTAGATAAGGGGGTGACTATTACAATAAGGAGGAATATAAAATGAAAGCCATTACATGTTATTTTTGCATAGAATTAGAGTTAACTAAGTTTGTAATTAAAAAAATTAATTGAAACATATATATATGCACATATGTATATATTTAGTATCTGTTATAAAGCATATTTGGCAAAGATCTGAAATTAATCAGGTAAACTACATTTCTTCTCAAAATCTCATGTATTCATTATTCTTAGTTTTAAAATCTTAAAGGAGAACCTGATAACAGGTAAATGTGAATGAAAATAGACAATGGTGTATTTAAAAGACCAGTGTGAGCTTGGTCATGGCAAACAATTATTTAAGTTTTTCTTTTTAAGGAGCACTTAGATAGCTACTCAGTGGCTTTTCTATTTGAAAACCAGTTAGGTAGAGATTGAATGGTGTATATTTTGGTGTGTATGTGAATATGTATTCCTCATTGGGTTTGTAAAATAATGTATTTCCTACCTATTTGACTTAACACATTGGAGTAATTTCCATCCTGATAAAACTGAGTGACCCAGTGACCCAACAGAACCTCATCTCTAGGATGGTTTCTCTTCATAACATGCACTGTGGTGCCCGAACTGATGCATGCACACAAATAGAATAAAAAGCAGACACATCCAAACATGTGTTTCCCATTCTTAATGGCCTTCACCGGTATTTCTTGGATGTTTAAATAGCAAATGCTTTCAGATAGCAGTGATTTTCTAAACCTTTTGCTTAGTTGTTTTGCACCAAAATGATTAAACATGTCAGCAAGCACTTGAAGCATTTCACAATACATTATTTTAGCACTTCGAGCACTGAGCAAAACATTGAGAGCCACATGGTAAAGTTGTAGTGGTACACTGAACCTTCTTTTTTTAATTTATTGGTACATTGTAGTTATACATCTTGATGAAGTTCAGGGTGGTAGAAGCATACATGCACACAGTACTCATTAAGCCCTCCCCCAGTCCCCCCTATTCCCTCCCCCTTCCCTCCTTCCCGTGCTCAGTGCAGTGGTTGACTTTGATAAGTGTGTGTATGTACTTCATGTCAGTTGAGGTGTTTCCTCTTCCACCTCCCATCTCCCTCAGTGAGGTCGCCTTCTTCATTCATCCACGGTTTCTCCTTTGTCTGGAGTCCCTCCTATGTCCCATTTTCTCTCAAGCTTTCACTTTTTTAATGGCTTGTCTTTTTTTGCTCCCTGCTATGCTGTCCATGTATCTCAGAGACCAGACACCAAGAATTGAACCTTCTCAGGCTTTCTTGCCATCAGGGTTCTATTTGAGAACCAAGGAGAGGCATGGGAGTGATTTTTGGAAGGCAGAAGAGAATGGAAAGTCACTTTTCTCCTGGCAATAGCAAATAGGCAAAAGGCTGTGGCAGATGACCTTCGGCAGTTTCATGAGAAATTTGGTGGTTTCTTTCAGTGAATAGTCAGTTCTGCAATTTGCTGAGATCTTTAGTGTATTACTACCATATTTCAGTCAATTATAATTATTGTCTAATATGATTTTCTGAACTTCAAGAATATTTTAATGGTCTTTACTTTCCAATTATTCTGGAGGTTTTCATTTTTTCTATTCCTCTGTGTTTAATTCTTTCCAGTGTGAAAGCTAGACAGATTTCTTTTTGTTTTGTTTTGTTTGTAGAAAACCTTGACTGAACCAAGTGTTTCCATGTAATAGTAATTCTTTAGTTATTATGTTCTCCTATATGGTATGATTAACGAACTATTTTCCCACCTCATCTTCCAACCTACCTATCATTTTCTAAGTGTTCTATCCAAATTCAGAAGAGACCAACAGATCATATAATTTCCTTCTCAAATACTGAGAAATAACCAGTAGTTATCCACTCCACTTTCTGCCTCTTCCTTATAAGATAAAATTAAAACTTTTGTCTAGTTTTAGCATTCTTTTCATGAACCTGCCTTTTGATATTATTTCCTACTCCTCTCTTTTACATACCTTATTTACTAGCCAAATAGAACAATCAGGTGTTTACAAGCCATGGCAAGAATATTTATTAAAGTTTACATGCCATGGTTTCTACCATTTATTCAGCTGAAACAATTCACCTTTTATCCTCACTTGCTGAAATTCACATAGCTCAAGGAATACCTGTTTTCTTACTTTCTAAAGAAAATGCTATTTTTTCACTTGATTTTCCTAGAAGTGGGTCAGAATGTTCTGTGATATACCAGGTTACATATGTTCATATATTCCTATTTATGTATATCTATAAATACTATTCATATTTCAGTACAGTATATATTGTATCAGTCAGTAATAATTTGTTTATTTATTCTACATACTATTAGAATGCCTGATCAATATAGTTTCATTGAAAAAATATATTTTTTGTTTTTTGAAACAGGGTCTTGCTACGTAGCTGAGAGTCTTGCGTAGTTGCTGAGTCTGGTCTTGACCCTATAATCCTCCTGTCTTAGGCTCCCAAGTACTGGGATTATAGGCGTGGGCCCCACACCCAGCTTGAAAGAATATATTTCTAAACCTAGATACCATTACAAATTTTAACCAAATATTTGCAAATGGTGAGTACAGTACAATAACTAACTTTTTTTTTTTTTTTTTTTGCAGTACCGGGGATTGAACGCAAGGGCGTTCTACCTCTGCACTATGTCCCGGCCCTATTTTTTTTATACTTTATTTTGAAACCAGGTCTCACTAAGTTGCAGAGGGCCTCACTAA
>PVJS01060781.1:0-11157 GCA_004027185.1 Glis glis | reverse complement strand
AAAAAAAAAAAAAAAAAAAAAAAAAAAGATAGTGTGATGCTTAAATTTCAGTGTCAATTTAACTGGGCTAAGGGTAATATTGCTGCTATAGCATTTTTTTCTGGGTGTGTCTGTGAGAGTGTTTCTGAAAAGACTGGAATTTGAATAAATGGAATGAGTAAGGAAGATCCACCCTCACCCAATAGGCACCATCCAATGAGCTGAAGGTTCACGTAGAAGATTTTGTCAACCTTTAGGAGGTGAGCCTAGTGGTAGGTCCTTAGGTTATTGGGGGTGTGACCTTGAAGGGGATTGTGGCACCTCAGTCTCATTCTCTCTGTGTCCTGGCTTGTGAGGCAAGTGGTTTGCTCTGATATATGCTCTCCACCATTGCCATTTGGCACCTTTTCCAGAGGCCAAAAGCTATGGGGCTGCCTGATATTGGACTGGAACCTCAAGAACTGTGAGATAAATAAACTCCTTCTCTTAATAACTTAATTGCCTCAGATATTTCATTGTAGAAATATGAAGCTGACTAATACATGGGCATACCATAACATACCTATTACAATGTTTAAAATAATACTGATAGATGGACATGGTGGCACCCACCTGTAATCACAGTACTTGGGAGGCTGAGACAGGAGGACTGAAGATTTGAACAGTCTCAATAACTTAGTGAGATCCTAAGCAATTTAGTGAGACACTGTTTGAAAATTTAAAAAGGGCTGGGTGTGTAGCTCAGAGGTAGATTGGCCTTGGGTTCAATCCCCAGTTAACCCCCCACACACAAAAAAGCTACTGGAAATATCAAATATTTACAAAATTGTAGAGCAACAAGAACCCTAAGACATTGCTAGTAGGATTTCAAAATAGTATGGCCCCTTTGGAAAATGATTTGTGAGTTTTCTTATAAACATACAATTACAATGTGATCCTGCAATCTTATTCATTGGTATTTACCCCAGAAAAATAAAATCTTATGTTAGTACAAAAATCAGCATATGAATGTATACAGCAGGTCCATTTTTAATTGCTTCAAACTAGAAACAATCCACATATCCTTTAAAAGGTTAATGGACAAACTGTGATATAATGGAACATTAATTGGCAATTGAAAGGAATGGACTATCAATACATGGAACAACATCAATGATTCATAAAGGCATTATGCTGAATGAATGAAGCCAGCATGTAAATACTATATACTGTATTATTTTATTTATGATACATTCTGGAAAGATAAAACATCATTGGTTGACAGAAGTTGGCAGGGGAAGCAGGTGTCATTATAAGGAAATAACATGAGATAATTTTTGCAGGGGGTGATAGAATTGCTCGGTATCAAAATTGTGGTGGTAGACACACAAATCTAAACATGTGTTTAAACTCAGAAATGTATGACAAAAGGAGGAAAGGTAATAAAAAAGAATTGACATGGAACCTTTAGCCCTTCTCAGCAACTTGTGTTCAGTCCTTTCAGTTCCTCAGACTGGAAGACTTGAACACTCAATGACTAGTTACCTATTTTCTTTGTTTGATCTCAAGAATGTATTCTGCATGTCCAGGCTATTTGAGATCAGGAAAACTGGTGATGAAGTTTTACTTGCCTTTTCAAAATTCTAGCTCCTTTCTTGATGCATGACATAGAAACAAAATTATATGACATTCCTTTTACATAGTGCAAGCCCCATACTATTAGAAAAATTGTACTGTTACAAGTAGTGACCTGAAGTCATATTTTAAGGCAGCCAAAATAATTTTTTAAATAGTTCTTTTTCTGAAGAGTTTGAATCCATAAAGGAAATGAGATATTTTTGCCTACAATTTAGACTAATTTCATTAAACCACCAGTATGGTTATTTCCTCGCTCTTTCCAACCCATTTGCTTGTTATAGGTAGTTTGATGTTACATACATTGATGTTGGAACAAATTTGCACAGCAGGAATGATCAAGAATTTAGGAGTATAACCAAAAGCATACCAATTTGTTGAAAAGAACATCAGAATTAAAAATTTTTTTCCCTCAGTCTTGTACCCACTTCAACCTTGAAATAGGAATAGCATTGGAAAAATGTGTCCCTCATATTTTGAAGCATTATTGTGTGTGGACCTGCTACCCATTGAACCCTAATGAATATTTTATTGAACCAAGAAAGTAGAGGGGTCACTGGCATTCTCAGTTAAAAGTGCCATTTTACTTCATCACATCACTGCCAAGTGTCATCATTGCTTTTAAAACTGCATGTACTCAATAGAGTCTTCATAGATTAATTGCCTGAATAAATACATTTTCCCATTACTGTGTCCAAACATAAAATGTATTTCCACTTTCCACTCACTAATTCTTATATAAATTCACTAACTACTTACTTCTACATAATGTAAACACCTGAACATTATGCTTATTCATTCAGATAAATGTTTATTTTTCAATTATTTGTGTGTCATAAACATATTCAATCCATCATAGTAATGCAAGGAAGGAAATTAACCATATTCCAGAGGAAGTTATGATCTGCCTCTCTCTGCCAAGCTTGGCTACATTCATAAGTTAATACTTAATAAATGCTCTCAATGGCTTATGATAAGAGTTATTTTATACAACTGAAGAGGCAAAAGTATTTTATCCATATTTTATAGTTGTGACAAGGGATACAGAGAAATTAAGGACTTGTATTTCCAATAATAAGGTGATCTACTATTAGTGAATACAATAACACTATCCAGATTTCCAATCTTGAAGATATTTAAGATTTCAACAGAATAAAGCACATAGTATTGCTTTGATTATTCCAACACCACAGTAGTTTTAGGACAGTAGTTGGTTTAAGGGAAGAGTTAGCAACAGGAAATGATAAGGGTTTTTGAAATAGGTTTGCATGATTTCTGAATGCAATCTTACTTTCCCAGAAAGAAATAAACAGCTAGGAGAAACGAACTGCAATAGATCCTGATCAAACTTGGCATTTACTTCAAAACAGATTTTCTCTCCATAAACCCCAACACCTAACTTGTGTATTGAATGGAGCATATTGGAAAGTTTTCTATGTGAAAAATATTTTCAAAATGAAAAGCAAGTGAGAGAATGAAAACAAATCAGTCATAATTTAGAACTTTGTGGCAATATGTGAATTAGACTATTTATGACCCTTGGAGATAAGTTTTCAGTTAGAAGCAAGTATCAGGCTATGCATACTAGAATTTTGTTGAATGAAGGGCAGCCTGATTTCATAATTTTTATCACACCTACTACAAAACATTTGTAAATGTTGGCCATTATCTTTTCATTTGGTTTTCCTTTCTCAATCTCCCTTGCCTCAGTAAATACTGATATTTTAATAGTAGTTTATGGTTTTCTCAGTTGTCTCTCAAGCCTAGGAAAGTGTACATTCATCCACACATTGCTCATTGTCTTTCAAGGTCTCATAACCCAAGACAGCAAATTTACCTTTACTCTCCAGAACTCATTTTAGACTTATAGCACAGGAAACCTCTGCACTGCTGCCAGTTCCCAAAAGACAACTAGGCAGTGATCACCAGGTAGGCATTCTTAAATAAATCACATTGCTTTGCTTTTTGCTATACAAGATTATCACATCTTCAAGAATGAATATTGATTGAAGGAAATGATGGAGACAGGCTCTTTATCCATTCAATACAAAGGTCTCAAAGGATTCAACCTTTAACTTGGATTTGAGGAATGTTAACAGGGAAAACAGATCTTTCAGAGTGAAGCTCTAATGGTGGTTATAGAAATGTGATTTTTATGTTTTCTCCACAATGCCAGACATTGATTATTAAGCTTTTAAATAAATCCTAAAAAAAACTCTTAGCTCATAAAGGGATCATAGTTGCTGCCTACTAACATCAGCTCAGTAAAGAGCTCTAAGAACCTTATCTAGGGAATGGTGGTGATGGTGGCAGAGGTGGTGGTGGTGGCATGATCTTGGCCAGGCCGCTCCAGCGGCTAATAGCATTCTACAGACAGCTGGCAGAGAAGCCAGTGACCTGTTGTAAGTCCAGCAACTGCAGAGCATCAGCAACGAGGATGAGTAGCAACTCACTCCACGCTAGACAGGGCTCCAAATAGCTTCAGCAGTGGCTGCAGTGGCGCCATCTTGGTCAGGCCACTCCAGCAGCGAACGGCATTGCGGCTTCCACAGACTGCCATCAGGGAAGCCGACAACTTGTAAATCTACCAACTGCAGAGCATCAAAGGCAAAAACAAGCAGTGGCTCACTCCAAGCTCGACAGAGACCTGGACAGCGGCGGCACCATCTTGGGCAGGGTTGAGCTGGCAGCTGCCAGCATTGCAGCTTCCACAAGCTTCAGGCAGAGAGGCCAGCGACCTGTTGTGTGTCCAGCAACTGTGGATCATAAACAGCGAAAGCGACGGCTCGCTCCATGCTCAACAGAAACCCGAGTTCCCGGAGGCCTGACTAGAACCTGTGGCAGCAGCTGAGCCCACTCCCTCCCCCAGAGATTAAGAGCAGTGCTCATCAAGACCATAAGTTAATGAGAAGCCCCAGGGGAGAACACCCAATGTGGCCACAGGGACACACTTGGAAAGCAATAGACTCACAAGGTCTGAGACTTGGAAGATCACCCTGGTGGAGGTGGGAGTGGGGTCTGCTGTAAGAAACAGCAGAAGCGCGGATAAGCAGAAAGTCCCCTGCGATATTCAGGTGGGACATACCTACAGACCGCAGGTCCCAGCACCCTTGCAGCGTTTCCGGGGATCGACACAGGTCACACAGTCATAGTACCTAGGGAAAAGTCAGACCAACCCAGCATTCTCTGTGGAAAATGCAGAGTTCCGTGTTTGCACAGAGTCATGTCAAAGCGACATCTGCCAATTCTGTAGGCAAAGAGAGACACAGGTTCTGGGTCCCAGGCTAGCAATACCCACTATATGTGTAGACAGAGAGAGACATAGAGAAAGGCCCAGTGGAGAAAGCAAAGACACATGCTTGCGGTGGGAGGGGCACCAGCGGCACTGGGTGCCTGCAGGGCAAGAACTGTCCAGTTAACATCGCTGAGTCTACTCCTTATTATGAAGGCAACAGGTCCCTGAACTTTAACATTTGGAACCCATCAACATCACCAGTGCAGCCAGCAGGACCCCTAGAGTACTGCAACCCAGTACTGATGATCTACAGGCAGAACAACAGTGGGGGGGACACCAGACATAGATTTCAAAGTCTGTTTTAAAGGGTAATAAACACACAACAAAGAGCTGAGAATAACCATTCAGTAAAAGCTATTCACTTTTAAGACTCACCTAGTAGCAAATATCTACCTCCAGAATGAGATACTATAAAGGAAGAGATTAGACATAGGAAACCTACAGAGTGACAGAGAGCTACCAAAAGCAACAAAGATATAAACTTAAGAAACCTGAAATCATGAGAAGAAAGAATAGCAAAGAAACCATGAGCTCCCACAACTCCACAACATCAGAACCTACCAACACAAAAGTGCAAAGATTGCCAGAAGGACAATTCAGAACTTTAATAGTAGAAATGATACAGGATTTTCGAAAAGAATTCAGAGAGAGCCTGAAAGATTTGAGGATCAAATAAACAAAGAATCTGACACCCTGAACAGGAATCGAAAAGAAGCTCTGAAGGAAATGAAGGATGCAATAATTGAAATGAAGGCATCAATACAGACCATCAACAATAGACTAGACCACATGGAAAACAGAATCTCACTCTTAGAAGATGACCTCTCCAAAAATGAAGCCATAGTATATAATGTAGAGAAAAATTCGACAGCATGTATTGGACATGGAACAGATCTCAGCCAATCTTAAAAGAGCAAACCTAAGAATAATAGGCATAGAAGCTGAAACCAAAGGAATCAATATTTTTTCAGAGAAATAATATTAGAAAATTTTCCAAACATAGACAAAGAGGTCGACATACAGGGTCAGGAAACATAGAGAACCCCCAATAGACAAGATCAGAGAAGAGGTTCACCATGTCACATAATAATCAAATAGACTAATGTAGAGGCCAAGGAGAGAATCTTAAAGGCAACGAGAGTAAAAGACTAAGTAACATTCAGAGGCAAACCAATACGAATCACTCCAGACTTTTCAAACTAAGTCATGAAAGCCAGGAGGGCCTGGAGCAACATAATCCACACTCTGGAAGAAAACAACTTCCAGCCAATATTTATCTACCCAGCAAAGATATCTATTAAATTTGATGGGGAAATAAAAAACCTTCCACAACAAACAGAAGCTGAACCAGCACTAGAGAAAATACGCAGAGATTAATTACAAAGAAGAAATAATAAAGAAATGCCAGAACCAGAGAAACAATGATTTTCATCAAAAGAACAACTAGGCAAAGAATAACAAACATTACCTCAAACAGAAATTAAAACTCAAAATGTTAGGAATTAAAACACATCTCTCAATAATCATGCTGAATATAAATGGCCTCAACTCCCCAATCAAGACATAAGGTGGCAAAATGGATTAAAAATTACAGTCCATCTATATGATGCCTGCAAGAAACACACCTTATAAGTAAAGACACTCACAAACTAAAGTTGAAGAGATGGAGCTAGGTAATCCATGCTAATGGAACTCAAAAACAAAGAGGAGTAGCAACTATTATATTAGACAAATTAGACTTCACACCTAAACTTATCATAGGAGACAAAGCAGGTCATTTCTTACTGGTAAAAGGAAGAAGCCAGCAAGAGGATATGATAGTCAACATTTATGCCCCAAACATAGGTGCAACCATTTTCATAAAAGAAACTCTTCATGGCATTAAGTCACACATAGATCCCAATACAATAATATTGGGAGACTTCAATACTCCTCTCACGCCACTAGATAGATCTTCAATATAAAAGGTCATTAAAGATGCCATAGACCTAAGGAACACCATAAACCAACTGAATCTAATAGAAACATACAGAATATTCCACCCAACTACAGCTGAATTCACATTTTTTCAGCTGCTCATGGAACCTTCTCTAAAATAGACCATATCCTAGGCTACAAAATGAGTACTAACAAATTAAAAAAAATGTGATATAATCCCCTGAGTCTTTTCAGACCATAATGGAATGAAACTAGAAATCCACTATAAGACCCAGAGAACCATTATAAACACATGGAGACTGAACACCACACTGCTGAATGAGGAATGGGTCAGAGAAGAAATAAGGGGAGAAATCCAGAAATTCCAAGAAACAAACAAAAACAGAGACACAACATATTAAAATCTCTGGGACACTCTGAAGGCAGTATTAAGAGGAAAATTCATAGCACTGAGTGCTCACATAAGAACAGAAAATCACCACATAAATAACCTAATGATACACCTCAAAGCCCTTGAAAAACAGGAACACTCTAACAAAAAAGCCAGTAGAAGACAGGAAATTATTAAAATCAGAGCAGAAATAACTGAAGTAAAGAATAAAAAAACAGTACAAAAATCAACAAAACCAAAAGCTGGTTCCTCGAAAAAATAAACAAGATAGATAATCCACTAGCCAACCTAACCAAAAGAAACAGAGAATCAACCCAAATAACTAAAGAGATGAAAATTGTGATATTACCACCGACAGCACAGAAATCCAGAGGACTATCAGAAACTACTTTGAAAAACTATACTCTAACAAAATGGAAAACCTAGAAGAAATTGACAAATTCTAGACACATATAACCTTCCTAAGTTGAATCAAGAAGATATAGAAAATTTAAATCGACCAATAGCAATCAAAGAGATTGAAGCAGCAATAAAGCGCCTACCATCAAAGAGAAGCCCAGGAGTAGATGGTTTCCCAGGTGAATTTTATAAAACCTTTATAGAAGAACTAATCCCAATACTCCTCAATTTATTCCATGAAAAAGAAAGAAATGTGACTCTCCCAAATACACTTTATGAAGACAACATCACATTAATACCAAAACAAAATAAAGACAGCTCAAGAAAAGAAAACTATAGGCGTATACCGTTGATGAACTTAGACACAAAAGTTCTAAACAAAATACTAGCAACACACATTCAAAACCACATCAAGAAAATCATACACCATGACCAAGTCAGGTTCATCCCAGGGATGCAAGCATGTTCAACATTCGAAAAACAATCCATGTAATCCATCACATAAACAGAACTAAATACAAAAATCACATGATCATTTCAATAGACACTGAAAAAGCATTTGACAAAATCCAACAGAAAATCGGAATAGAAGGAACATACTTCAACATCATAAAGGCAATATGTAATAGACCCACAGCCAACATCATGTTGAAAAACTATGAGAGTTCCCCTTAAAAACAGGAGCAAGACAAGGATATCCACTATCACTCCTTTTCAATATAGTACTAGAGATTCTAGTCAGAGTAATAAGGCAAGAGAAGGAAATCAAATGAGTGCAAATAGGAAGAGAAGAAATGAAACTATCTCTATTTACAGATCACATTATAGTATACTTAGAAGACCCAAAAAACTCAACCAAAAGGCTTATAGAGCTGATCAAATTCAGCAAAGTGTCTGGATACAAAATCAATAAAATAATCAGAGGTTTTTGTATATGTCAAACATAAATCCACTGAAAAAGAAATCCAGAAAACATTTCTGCTCTCAATATCCCCCAAAACAATAAATTCTTAGGAATAAACCTAACCAATGAGGTAAAAGACCTCTGCAAGGAAAATTATAAAACACTGAAAAAGAAATGAAGAAAATCTTAGAAGATGGAAAGATCTCCCATGCTCTTGGATAGGCAGAATAAATATCTTCAAAATGTCCATTCTTCCAAAAGTGGTCTACAGATTCAATGCAATATCCATTAAATTACCAAGTTCATTCTTCACAGACATAGAAAAATCAGTCCTTAAATTCATTTGGAACAACAAAAAAACCCAGAAGAGCCAAAGTACTTCTCAGCAACAAGAATCACAATACCTTACTTCAAACTATACTACAGAGTCATAGTAATAAAAACAGCATGGTATTGGCACAAAAGCAGACACATAGACCAATGGAGCAGAATAGAAGACTCAGCAACAAATCCGCATACTTACAGCTAATTGATTTTTGACAAAGGAGCCAAAAACATACACTGGAAAAAAGACAGCCTCTTCAACAAATGGTGTTGGCAAAACTGGTTAACCACATGCAGAAAAATGGAAATAAGCCTCACTTTCTTACCCTGCACCAGAGTCAATTCAAGATGGATCAAAGACTTGGAAATGAGACCAGAGATCTTGCAGCTACTGGAAGAGGGCATAGGTCCAACTCTTCAACCCATAGGCACAGGCAAAAACTTCCTCAACAAGACCCCAGAAGCACAAGAAGTTAAAAAGAGGATCAATACATGGGATTTCATTAAACTGAAGAGCTTCTGCACAGCAAAGGAAACTATCAAGAACCTCAACAGAGAGCTGACAGAATGGGAGAAGATTTTTGCCAGTTACTCCTCTGATAGAGGACTAATATCTAGAATATACAGAGAACTCAAGAAACTTACTGCTAAAAACACAAACAGCCCAATCAAAAAATGGGCAAATGAACTAAATAGGCACTTCACACAAGAAGAAATACAAATGGCTAATAAATGTATGAAAAAATGTTCAGCATCATTAGCAATCAGAGAGATGCAAATCAAAACTACCCTGAGATTTCACCTAACCCCAATTAGAATGGCAATCATTAAAAACGCAAACAATAACAAATGCTGGCGAGGATATGGAGAGGTAGGAACTCTAATACACTATTGGTGGGATTGCAAATTAGTGCAACCACTTTGGAAAACAGTGTGGAGGATCCTCAGAAGACTAGGAATGAACCTTCCATTTGACCCAGCTATACCACTTCTAGGCATCTACCCCAAAGAGCTAAAACCTAATTACCAGACTAACGCATGTGTATCTATGTTTATAGCTGCACAATTCACAATTGCCAAACTATGGAACCAGCCAAGATGTCCATCAACAGATGAATGGATTAGAAAACTATGGGATATATACACAATGGAATTTTACACAGCCATAAAGAAGATCAAAATTATGTCATTTTCAGGGAAATGGATTAGAGAACATTATGCTATGTGAGATTACTCAGTCACAAAAAGTGTAAAGTTGGAATATGCGGAAGCTAAGGACAATAGGGCATAGAAGGGAGTCTGACAAAGATGGAGAAAACCTCAGATGAGTATAGAAGGTGACCTAACTGAGGGAGATGGGAGGGGGGAAGAGGGAAACACCCTAATGCTCAGGATGTACATACACAAATATATCAAAGTCAACTACTATGCTGAGCAGGAGAAGGAGGGAAGGAGGAGAGAATGGGGGTGGGAATTGGGGGAGGGTTAATTGACCAAGGTGTGCATGTTTACTTCTACCACCCTGAAACCCATCAAGATGTATGATTATTAGCACCAATAAAGAAATAAAAATAACATCAGATATTTCATCCTATTCTAATTTACTTTGAAAAAGGTTGTGAAAATAAACTCATGCATTAATGTGATTTGTCTTATTTTGGGACTCCTCAAAAATGGCCTCTGAGATGAGGACATGGGTGCAAACCCTTTATTTTTGCAGTGAGCATAGGTAACAGAAGTTAGGAGTTATTGATAAAAGAAAAGAAGAAATGTAACGAAGTACATGCTCATGGTTATGCTACCCCTGAAGGCAACTGGAGCTTAACCTTGGTAGAGAATCTCAGAAATATCATTTGAAACAGGTCTCCCAAGGACAGGATTGGAGTCAGGGTTTGGGGCAGTCTGTAGCATTTATTCACAGATCCCATCCCATATTGGTTGTGCTGGTCTCAGATGGCATATACTCCCCTATACGTTCATGTTGTAACTGTAATAGGCTTCCATGCTGGAGAAAGTTCTCACCTAGAGAAGCACAGACATGTGCTTGGCTTGGGAAGCTAATAGGCACTGATCATTGTTTTTTATTTACTGCTACAGATGAATCCAGGTAGGCCAAATAAATATGGGAGAGGGCATCAGCAGTGTCTGTTCATGCTTTCTTCTGCATCTAGAGGGGGCATAATAGAAGTTATTGACATTGAGAGGGAGGAACATAAATATGCATTTCAAACACTAAACCTGATCTATAAAGAAACTGTGCTGTGGTTTTGGTATGGTTTAAGTTTATCCCCCACAAAGGTTCATGCGTTGAAG